>JZKD02S2165955.1:46193-67213 GCA_000966675.3 Picea glauca
TGCATGGTTATTCTTCTTGTGATCTTGGTTATTACTGCTGCTATTGTTCATGGTTTATGCTTCAGTTCAAGCAAATTTATAAAGTAACTGAATGTAATTGAACAACATTAAAATCCAACAGCCCTAACCTAAGTTACCTAACCTAAACTGAGAACTCTAACCTATATAAAGAGAAGGAGGCGCCCCCCGCTTGACATAAGTTTTACATGAGTTTTACTTCAATTCTCATACTTCTGAGCAGCAGCTAATCTATTCTGAGGGAGCAGCCTAGGCTTATTCTGGGCAGCAGCTAGGAGGTTCATTTCTGAAGGCTGGTAACACTGTTGTGGGAAGCAACAAGCTAATCCTATTCTGAGGCAGTTCTGTAGCAGCTGATTACTCTATTCTGTAGCTGCTGATAACTCTTTTCTGTATCAGCAATCTTCACTATTCTGAGGCAGCTGCTAGGACAGTCCTGTAGCAGCAAATATACTTTGTTCTGAAGGTATTCTGACAGCAACTAAAGGCTGTTCTGGGCAGCAACTAAAGGGCCTTTTCTGAGGGTTGAAACACTCTGTTCTGGGCAGCATCTTTCACTTATTTTGAGGCAGCATCTTTCACTTATTCTGAGGCAGCCTTAAGAGAAGTTCAGAGTCAGCATCAGCTACAGTAAAATCTACAGGCTTGAGGGCAGATTTGTGAGAGGCTCAGATATATTGAAGACACAGAAACAGCAGTAAGATCTATTGTCTTAGTGCTATTGTCTTATCTCTCTCTTTCTAGAAGAGTCTTGTAAGTTCATTGTACTTGTTTGACTGATCAATATATCACAAGAAGAATTTTGTTGGGTTTTCTTCCCCTTGAGGATTTCCCAGGGTAAATGCGCGCGTCTCTGTGAATGATTGTTCTTCCTATGATTCTTATGCTTCATTTTATCAGTTAAAGGTTAAAAAACTCTACTCTTACCTTCTGTATCTGTTTATGCTTGAAAATTAACATGGTATAAGAGCTCTAGGGCGTGGAAGTGCTCAGCTCTGCAGTCTGCTAGAGCCTGCGCAGATCCTTAGGAGTTATTCAGGCATAGTGCTTGCAGAGATATCTTCCATTTCTGTAAGGCCTGAGGATAGACTTGAAGGGGGTTCAAACTTTAATGTTTGGAAAGCCAAAGTCCTGAATATTCTGGAAGAATATGACTTGGACAACTTTGTGACCAGTACAGTAGAAGATCCCACCTCCAATGCAGGAAGGATAGCCTTCAAGAAGAATCAGGCAAGGGCAAAGCAAATCATATTTGATTCAGTCAAAGATAACATCATGCCTGTTATAGCACCTCTGAAGACTGCAAAGGAGTGTTTTGACACTCTATCCAATCTATATGAAAAGAAGGCACCCAGTCAGAATAGGGTTCTTAAGAATAAGCTTCGAACTCTCAAGATGGAGAAGGATGACTCTGCGGCCTCCTTCACAAAGATTTCTCAGTTAAGGGATCATTTGTTGGTCATTGGTGTAATTGTAGATGATGATGATCTCATCCAGAGTGTTGTGGATGGTCTTCCGCCTTCTTGGGAGACATTTTTGGCCGGGATAAATGCTTGCGAAAACCAGCCAGACTTTGAAAGACTATGGCATGATTGTCTACAAGAAGAAATGAGAATCCAGAGTCAAAATGGTACTTCAAAGGAAGAGAACCTTGCCCTAGCAGCAAGGACAAGGAAAGGGAGAAGATTTACTCCTCAGAAGGAGAAAAGCAAAGGTAGCTTCAAAGGGAAAGAGTTTGATATGACAAGGGTGAAGTGCTTCAACTGTCAGCGACAGGGGCACTTTCCCAGAGATTGTCCAAAGATCAGAAAAGGGCACAAAGGTAAATATCATGCTTCTATTGCTGCAGAAGATGCGTCTCAAAGAACGAAGAATCAAGAGACCAGGAGGGAATACTATCTTATTTCAGCACTCTCTAGTTTTCTTACAAACAGTGTTGAATCCTGGTTGGTGGATAGTGGAGCCTCCAGGCACATGATTGGAAATAAAGGAGTTCTTGCGAACTTCAAGGAGAAGAAGTTCTTTGCTCAGGTAGAACTTGGAGATAATGCCAGCTATGCAATCGAAGGACTTGGTTCAGCATCCTTTCAGCTCAAATCTTGAGGTGAGTTACACATTGAGGAAATTTTGTACATTCCTGGTTTAAAGAAGAATCTTATCTCTGTTGCAGTCCTCGAAGATAAAGGTTACAGGGTAATCTTCATGGACAAGAAAGCTCTCTTATGGCCTAAGAATGAAGAGCTAAGTTTAGCAATTGTGATTCGAGTTAGAGAGGGAGGTCTTTACAAACTCCAAGGACATATCCAAGCACCGGTTCATGCTTCAATTAGTCCATCTGAGCTATGGCATCGAAGGTTTGGACATCTCCACTACAAAGCGCTCCCTGAACTTTAAAAAATGGTAAGAGGAATGCCTACCTTTCATTTTGATCATGATGGAATCTGTAGAGGTTGTGTTCTTGGTAAAAACATAAAGAAGTCCTTTCCAAACAGTAACTCAAGGTCTAAAGGAATTATGGATTTGATACATTCAGAGATATGTGAGCCTATGTCATCACCTTCCTTGAATGGATGTCTTTATTATGTGATTTTCATAGATGACTTCTCTAGAAAATCATGGATCTATTTTCTAAAAGCAAAGAATGAAACTTTTAGTAAATTTCTAGAATTCAAAGCTTTGATTGAAAATCAGATTGGAAAACACATACGTGCTTTGAGGACTGACAATGGTGGTAAATTTGAGTCTCACCAGTTTGATGACTTATGTAAAGAAGTAGGAATCAAGAGACATCTAACTGTTCCCTATAACCCTCAGCAGAATGTATTGTTGAGAGAAAGAACAGAACAATCTGTGAGGCAGCTCAAGCTATGATGTGTGACCAAGACTTTCCCACATCACTTTGGGCAGAAGCCACAAGCACTGCAGTTTATATTCATAATAGAAGTCCTCATACTATTCTGGGGGAAAAGACTCCAGAAAAAGCATTCACTCGCGCAAAGCCAGAAGTGGGACACCTAAGGATTTTCGTATGTCCAGTTTACATACATGTGCCGAAAGAGAAAAGAACTAAGATGGAGCCTTTTGGGAAAAAAGGAATTTTTGTTGGGTACAGTGAAACATCCAAGGCCTACAGAATCTATGTTCCAAGCCAAAGATATATCGAGGTAAGCARGGATGTAACTTTTCATGAAGAAGTTGCATTTAAGCAAKCTAAAGAATCGCAGCAAGATACAGAGATGGACGAACCTAAAGAGCCATTGGATCAGGTTGATACTGTGGATCCAGTAGAACAGATAGAGAGACCTCTAGAGGTACCTCCTATTAAGAGGAAGCCTACCTAGTGTAGAGAAATTCTGCGAGAGGCAAAAAAACACACAGCTCCTTCAGGTACTTTCAAAGTGAGTAATAGACCCCAAAGATATTCAGGTTATGTGGCTCTTATGGCTCAAATTAGCGATGCAGAACCCACCATCTATGAGGATGCCGCTAGGCAAGAAGTATGGAAAGATGCCATGGTGGAAGAATATCAATCCATCATGAAAAATAATGTATGGGAAGTAGTTCAAAGACCGGAAGGAAAATCTGTGGTTACTTCCAAATGGTTGTTCAAAATCAAGCATGCAGTTGATGGAAGTATTGAGAAATACAAAGCGAGATTTGTGGCTAGTGGTTTTTCTCAAAAGGAAGGCATTGACTATGATGAAACATTCGCACCTGTTGCAAGGTACACTTCCATCAGGGCCATCATATCCCTCGCTTCAGTTCAGGGTCGGAAACTTCACCAGATGGATGTAAAGACTGCATTCCTCAATAGTCAAGTTGAGGAAGAGGTATATATAGAACAGCCAGAGGATTTCGTGGTTCATAGAAAAGAATCACATGTGTGAAAATTAAAGAAAGCACTATATGGGTTGAATCATTATGAACGAGTTGCAAGGGGGTTGAGACGTCAGGCACTTTGTGAAAACTGTCCTAATGACATATGTCGAGAACACAGCTAACACAAAGACCATCTCTGCAAGAAACGAGAGGAAGACCAATCACCATATTTTGATTGCACAGCTACTGCAACGAGGGATAGTTTAGATGAATAAACTGCTCATGCCAAAGTTTGCTCAAGTCATCGCTATGAGAAATAAAAACTGACGGAAAAGATGATAACCAAAGTTGTCAAATTTGTACAACCTGTTAATATCTTCAACAATTCCAATCACTAGAACAAGCGTATGATCTTTTAAATCCTTGATTACAACTTGGTGAGGTGAAAACTCTATTGTTTTACCTTGACCTAAATGAGTGTTTGATATACTGATAGAATGTTGCAAGAGACTCTTGGAATACATCATAAATCATTAAAATGACCATCATCTAACTGCATTGTTCCAAACCCTACAACACTAAAAGATCTATCATCACCAACAAATATTTATTTGCTCTTACATTCAATAACAGAAGAAAAAATTACTTTATTCTTAGCAGTATGATAAGATTGTCCAGAATCAATAAGCCACTCATCAAAAGAAGTAGATGTTGCATTGAAGGACAAAATGTGGGTTTGCTCATTAGTCTATGGTGTATTTGGGTATGTGATCGATGGAGGGGAGCTCAAGATAGATCCCACAAAGATGGAGGCCATCATGAAATGACCAGTTCCTACAAATGTCAATGAAGTTAGAAGTTTTGTTGGGGCAGCACAATACTTGCGGAAGCTCATAGCTTTATTTTCAGCGGTAACTGCACCACTCCACACCATAACAGCGAGTGGTAAGAGTTTCCAGTGAAAGAAGAATTAGCAGAAGGTTTTCGATGAGCTGAAAAGAAAGATCAATCAAGCACCAGTTCTCGCATTACCAAACTTGCAAAGGCCTTTCGAAGTGGAGACATATGCAAGAGGGTATGCCACGAGAGCAGTTTCGATGCATGTTTTGAGGGAATGTATGCTATCATTCTGAAATATTTCATGGAGCAGTTCTCAACTAGCCTACCTATGACAAGGAACTCTATGCCCTAGTTCAAGTTGTCAAGAAGTAGAAGCACTATATGATGGGCAAGGAGACCATCATCCACACAGATCACCAGTCGATATAGTATTTGCAGGCCCAGAGTAAGCTATAGTAAACCAGACATTACAAGTGGATGGGATTTTTACAACAATTTCATCTAGTCATCTAGTATAAGAACGACAGCACAAACAGGTTAGCAGACATGCTTTCAAGGCCACCCACATCCAATATTACAGCTTTGGGAACTCTGATGCACATGGAGCCTTTTACCCATGATGCATACAGAGAGGCATACACAGAAGATGAGGACTTCGAGGAGGTGTTTCAACAACTACAAGGCCAAATTCATATAGAAGAAGGTGATGGCAAGGTTGACTATCATTTTCAAAATGGGCTACTCTAAAGGTGAACGATTGCAACTTATCAGTGGCTCACACCTCCAAGGTTGCAGAAAATTTTGGTGTTGGCAAGGCAGTTGCCAACTTACAAAAGTATATGTACTGGCCCAAAATGCAAGAAGATGTAGTACAATATATTAGATGATGTATACTTTGTTATACCAGCAAGCCCAATAAAAGGAAGCAAGGTCTATACCATCCCTTACCTGTACCCACTCGACCTTGTGCAAGCATTTCCATGAATTTTGTGGGAGGTTTACCAACAACCACGAAGGGACATGACTATCTATTTGTGGTAGTTGACAGGTTCAGCGAAGTGTGCATTCTGGTGCCTATTAAAAAAACCATCAAAGGACAAGAAGTAGCAAACATGTTCTTTGAACAAGTCTAGGTGCACTTTGGGATACCAAGGAGAATCATCTCAGATAGGGATACCATATTTCTCAATACATTTTGGACTACATTATGGGAGAAGATGGACACTAAGTTGAAGAGATCTACAGCATTCCATCCACAGACAGATGAGCAGGTCAAAGTAGTTAACAGGACTTTGGTGCAGCTTTTTAGGGGTTACAATCAGAAGCATTCGAAGACCTGGGATGAAAATTCAATCTACATGCAACACTCTTATAATAGAGCAGTCCACACTTCTTTTGGTAAGTCACCTTTCGAAACCTACTTTGGATATTTGTCACCTTCACCCTTGGAAGTTGTATATGGATAGCAAGTAGGTGTGGGGGAGGACCTCACAAGATATGTCTTTAGAGCAGAAAAATTTCTTGAGAAGATTAGGCAAATCCATCTGCAAGTATAGGAGACGTTAAAGAAGTCAGAGGAAAAATACAAGGCTAGACATGATCAACACAAAACCGAGAAGACATTCAAAGTGGGAGAGAGAGTTTGGTTACAGCTGAACAAGGAAAAACTACAGGGTTGTGGTAAGAAGATCAAGGCTCTGCGATATAGACCTTTCAAGATATTGGAGGTGGGAGATGATGACTACAGACTTAGTCTACCCCCATACATGTGCATTTACTCAGCATTGAATGTGGAGAATCTCAAACTCTACGAGACTTCCATGTTGGATCAGAAAAAGTAGCAGGTCCTACCTTCCATAGAGGACTTAGCACTAGATGCTCAGGCAAAGTTGGCAAAGGACATAGTTTGAAAAAGTGGTCCAGAACTACAAGACAGGGGTAGCATGACCTTGGAAAGATTGGGTTGAAAGGACAACTTCCAGGCAAAGCAAAGTGGTATTCCAGGGAGAAGGTAGAGAAAAATTCCCCTCACCTCATTTAGTAAAGCTTTTGGGGACCAAAAGCCTCCCTAAATGGAGAGGTATGTTCCAGATCGGATCATTATATTATCTGTCATGTATCTTGATGCTTTTCGAGTGGAAAATATTGGAGGAATCTTCTTGTAGGGTCTTTTTAATGACAGGCCCAAGTTTGGAAAATTGGAGTTTGAAACCTTCCGAAGCCATTTTGATGCATCAAACGACATATTTTTAGTCAAAACTTTCCTAGCTTTATCACAGACCCCTTGAGGTTATTCTACACATCGCTACCTTTCCAACAATACAAAAATCGCGTCAATCAGAACCTATATGCAAAAGTTATGCCTCACGCAAGTTGACCTACCATGTTGACCACCATGGTACAAGTAGATGCCATGTCAACCCCCATTACTCACGCATATGGGGCTAACCACATATGGACTTTCAAGAAGATTCTAGAAGATCCAAAACCTTATCACAATTGAGGGTTAATGAAGTCAAAGCCCTACCCCTAGATGGCTACCAGGCGACGTTAAATACTGGGTCGCTAGGAGGAGAAGGGGTTCCATTCTTTAGCGTTGTAATTGTTCCATAGTTTAACAGAGCACCTAGGAGTGGTATTTTGAGAGCATAACAAAGGAGGAGAGATTATGTAGAAGCCATACAAGCCACGGTGTCAAAGGCAACTCCACCGAGAATGCTTCTTTCTTTGTACTTGCATTTGAAGAAAAAAAAGCAGAGCGGCCTCACCTTCTAGCTTGGTTTTCTCTCGTATTGAGTTTCCCAGGTTATATCTTGTGTTTATTTGTGGATGGTGTGTGAGTATTTATTTATGTTCTCTATCTTTCACATTTCATCTATTTCATCCATTTTAAGCAAAAACCTAGTAATTAAAGACTCTGAGATCTAAAGGAAATTAAACCTTCACAGTAAATATTTCAGCATTTTATTAGATCTGTTGTGAGTCATGACAAACTTTCCAGTGGAATATCCACAACAATTTACATATCACAATGCTGAATAAAAAAAAATTATCTTCCTTCTCTAACTTTGCCTATCAACTTGAGAAACACTTGTACAATGAAATTACTTTAATAATTAAAATTGCATGCAAAAAGTAACTTTTAAAAAAAAAACATTAAAGCTACTTTATAATGATTCACTTTTATAATTTAAGTGAAAAGCACTTTACAATAAAGTTATGTGATAACTTAGAGTTGCATGAATTTTTTCAAAAAGTAACTCAATAAAAAGAAAAACTTGAACTCAAGACCTCTTATTTAATAAAGTAACTTTCAACCAAGTGAGCTAAACCAAAATATATAGCAAATGTTTTCAAGATCCTAATTTCAGCTCTGATTTATGCTATGTCCTTGGGTTGTTCTCTGATTTTAATTTTATGTGATGAGGCAAGAATGCAATAAAAGTACTAGTGTATCTTTATGAGCATGGTATGTTCACTGGAATATGATTTTGCAGCATTGTTATTACTAGGATTGATTGTTGCTTTAAGTATCTTCTTGGGTTTAATATTGACTATCATTAAGTCTTTAAAGCTTTGAAGTGTTTTGACTCCATTTTGCCCAAGGATAGGCACTAATCTACTTGAATTCACCACAATAACATCCATTGTACATCATAACTTTTTGGATTGCTAAATCTAGTTTGTTGAAGAAGATTATAAGGGTAGATTAGCAATATCACATAGGGAAACCGCCCTTGTGCCGGAGGAGAGCCAGCCTAAAGTGAAGGGAAATCCTACTGAGATGACATTGGGTAGGGTCTCTAAAATGTTTCCCTAGGTTTGCATTCTTGCTTGGACTTAAATATTTTACAAGTGGAGATTTAGAAGGTAATAATACATTGATTTGGGATGTTTTCTTTGTGTTTTGGTTACCTTTGTTGGTTGTTTTACAACTTTTATTGCAGAAATAATGGAAGATTACCGTGGATTTGTAAATTTTATGCATTATTTTGACATATTGAATCACCAATGTGGATTTTATTATTGCTGATTTGAAGAGGAAAATGCAGATTTTTGTATTTTATTGTTGATCAACAAGTTATATTGCAGATTTGAGGTGTTGTTTTCCCCTGGAAAATCATTGTTGAAGCCTCAAATCATCTAGCCAAACCTCCCTCAAATTGGCATGCACCAACTCGGAACTGAGAGGAAGTGTAATCAGACACAAGGACTTACTTCTTGATAGTTATCTAAACACTTTTAGGTCCTTTTTTTCAAAACACGAATATATGAGACAACACATACTAAAAAATCACTAACGTGCATAAAGTGATCTAGAGTAGACTTGAGAAAATCTCTCTAGAGGGGCACACTACTCATACATGAGAAATCTACATAGATCTTGGGACAATGTCTCTAGACACAGCACACTGACCCTTGCTAATACAAAAGCAAACTGATGACTGATCACTATTCCACTCACAATCTAAAAATAGATCCCCTAAAATTTAGGAAAGCCCTAAAAAATACGAAACGATGTCAAATTAAGGAAATGACATGAACAACATATTCGAAGCAACAAACTAACCGATTTGGATTGCACGGGTTGCATAGATGAAAGGTAATATACCATCGGTTATTCATTCAACATGGTATCAGGGTAGTTTCATAAGGTAGAGGAAAAAACAACCAACTATTGCATTGTCCTCCACAAAGGAAAAGTACAAAACAACACATCCTATGAAGCAATAACACTTGGAATGAATCTTGGTGATCTTAACCTACAACAAACCTAGGCCGCACATCTATTTTGAGATGAGCAAAGTGTTATCAAAGCTGCAAAGAATCATGTATTTCATTCAAAGACCAAGGGCATCAAGGTTCATTGCCACTACATCTAAGAGCAAGTGTACAACAAGGAGATTGAATTGATCTATTGCAAGTTTCAAGATCAGTTTCAAGATCACCCAGCATATATTTTCACCAAGGCATTAAGCAAAGACAAATTTGAAAGGTTCAAGGAGATGCTTGGTGTGAAGAAAGATAAATAGCCTTAAAGGGGTGTTGGAATCAATGTCCAATTTCTACAAGTTATAAGATCAACAATGCCACCTCAACAATGTGACATGAGCATTCCCACATCAACATGTTATATATCTTTATGCTCAAAACAAAATTTAGAAAATTGGTTGAGTAGATCTTATGGATGCAATCTTGATAAAAATGAGGCAAGCAAACCGCAATTTATTCAGATATAGTACTATACATGCAGCGACTTAGAAGCACTGCACTTCATGAAGATAAGATTAAATAAAACAAAATCATGTTACAAAAAGTTTAGAGTATATATGTCATGTTGTAAAGGAGACAAACAATTTTTGTTTGGAAAACCTTCATAGTGTGCTCTTTCTTTCATCTATTCTTGCTTCTATTTTTTAACACAAAAAATCGTTGAGATTCACAAGAGGTAGTGTGAGAATCGAACAGAACCAACAAACCCTAATTCTACAATAAAGAGAAAAAATAAATGAGCACTAGGGCAGCCCAATCCTTGAAGAAAATCAGCAAAGAGGGGTGCAACCCTAGAGAGAGAAATAACTCAAGTACAAGTGCACTAGAAAAAGAAAGAAACCCATGAACAAAAGATGGCACAAAACTTGAGGGTGCCATTAGGCCAATCACTTTATTAAAAGATGAAAAAGAATCACTTGACGATAAACTACAAATGAGAGTTGTGTATTTATACACAACTTAAAAGGAGGGCGCTTTGTACAAGGTCTTCCTTAGCCAAACCTAGAAATACAATAATTATTACAATATATGGTTGGTTATGACAAAAGTGAAGCTTACATCATTCCCAACATCCCCCCCCTAATTGATCAAGGGGGCATCCTAGAGAAAAATGGAGAATACAAATGAGACTCGCTATATAGATACCCAACTGAATATAAGTTCAATCATTGCCGAAATACAAATGACAGTAGGTGTATAGATACCTAACTCAATGCAAGGTCGGTGTGGCCAAAATACACATGAGAGTGGGAGTATAAATACCCAATTCAACATGTGGCTGAAAATGAAGATTAAACCCTTATTTTCAACATTGCACTTAATATGAACAAGGGGCCTCGGAGAAAAGGCATTATAAAACAAGATTTGCATTTCCCGCCCTTAATGTTGAACAATTGCAACATAGAAAATACATTACATATTAACCCCTTAATCACCATAACTCCCACACCAATTTGTTTCCACAAGCTAGTGAACATGGCGATAGGTGGAGGTATACGAGCAGAGACTTCTATAGGATAGGATCTGAACAAGTCATCAATAAGGTCCTCTTGTTGCTCTTCTTGCTATAACTCTGGTCCCGCTTCCCTCCTCTTGTAGGGGATAATTGGCTACCTAGTTGCAACGTCCGGAGATGCAAGTGGAAGTTGAGTTTAATTGTTGTCTTCATTATTGTCTTCAATGACTTCTTTTTCTTTTTATGCACTTGTTGTACCAAGTATTTAAGTTGGCATCAATTCACATAAGTCGATGTGGATGAGATGCAACAATCTTGTTGCTCTCCATTCTTCTCCCTTTAAAAATTGATCATGGTGGTACTTACATGCAAGGTAGCCTTCACAAATTGCACTCTCTTTCATTGAATTGGTGGGAGTCTTCCAACCATCTGCTTTTGATGCAATAGATAAGGATAGGCAAAATATTTTCATGCCAAATCATATCAAATGCATTTATGTCCACACTTACCAAGGCTTCTTGACTGATGGCAATGGCATCCAACTGTATACAAACCACCAATAGCTACTCCTATTGCCACAACTTCATTGTTAGTCTTGTCCCCAATTTCACATTTTTTATCATCAAAGGTAACTAAAAAAAATTCTTTACTAATTTATCTAACATAACTCAAATTCTTTTGAACTCTAGGGACATACCATACATTTTTTATACTTCCTTTTTTATGGTGCTCCCGACTAGGGGCACCAAGCGACAGTTAGATAGAGATGATCCCAGATCAGTGAGGACACGGGGCATCTGTATCTCCAGGAGACCCCAACGATGTGCCCAAACCCGACCTCACATTAGCAGACAGATTAGTCGCCATATGAGATCTTCCAGAACACAGCGAAAGGGTCTTCCTTCCAAACAACAGCACAGCACATAGCAACAGGGTCTTCCTTCCAGACAGTAGCACGACATAGCGACGGGGTCTTCCTTCCAGATAGGAACACGGCACTCATTCCAGCGCCTTTCTTGTTCCTTCTTTCGGACAGACATCTATTTTGAGTTTTCTTCTTTCAGCCACAAATGTTAGGAGAGATGGTTCCAATGGACCAGTATAGTCTCACTCCACCTGCGCCATAGATTTTAGAACTACTCACCTTGTACATCTCTCCCCTGGACTGCCTCTCCATTTTTGGAGTCGGCTTTCTAGGTTTTAGATTAGATTTCTATTCTATTATACTTCCAGCTTCTTTTTATAGGAGTCGCTTTAGTGCTCCCGCATTGTATAGACATTCTACCTAACAATCCCATTGACCTACTTCAGTGGTCATTTGTTGCACGTTAATACATTTATCTTATCTTATCTAGATCTAGCCATCTAGCATTCTCGATGCAATGCTACCTTTTCCCTTTACTTCATAAGTAGCTTCATTGGCAATTGACATTGTATCTCCTTCATCATAATCATCCTCAATGTCTACCAAATCTTTGACAACCTATCATGTATTTAGTTGCACTCTGATCCAAGCACCAAACATCAGTGACATGAGACACTTATTTTTGCAACAATAAATAAGTGGTCTTTTTTATCATCTTTGGGAATTGATTGCTCACTTACAAAATTCGATTTCTTAGAGTTATTCTTTTGACCACCATTCTTTTGACTCTTATAATTTTTTATTATGGGGATTATGCAACAATCTTTCTTAAAATGTCCAAATTTTACACAAACAAAGCACTTTTTGAATATGATTTAGAGTTAGCTTTATGGCAACATTTGTAGTTCTTTTTCTTAGTGTATTGCTTTATTTGCCTTCCTTTTTCCCTTGACCATAAAAGCTTTGTTAGATCTGCTTTCCTCTCCACAAAAAGACTAATTCTTCCTACATTAACAACCCAAAAAGCTCTACAAACTTCCACTATGCAATTTTCCCTGTTAATTTGAAAGAGGTTTTAAAGGGTTTATAGGAAGATGGTAAAGCATGTAGTGCGAGAGTTACCAACTCCTTGTCTTTTATGTCAAGACCAGCCACCAATTGGCAATTAACTCATCACTCACCAATCTAATCTTCATCACTAATTCTTCTACTTTATTACCCTCCATTTTCGTGGCATAGAGAACAATATTAAATACATAATATGGGATTCAATTGCAATTTTAAAAATGTTCTTCAACATAGTCCATGATATTTTTTCATCTTTTACATTTCAAAAATGTTTGATCATAGGTTCATTAACTGCCAAGGTTAACATCAACAAATCTAACTTCCTCTAGCATTTTAACCTATTGTGATATCACCATATTCCTATTACCTACTCTTATGATCTAAAAAGGACCAACAATTTTGTTAGTTTTAGCTCGGTCTGGTGTCTCAGCCGTGTCTTTTGTCCTAGGCCAGCTGAGGAACAGCTTAAATAACCCAGATCAGCTTAGTTTTATCTCAGCCTTAAGTTGGACTTAGGCTGGCAACCAAAAATTCCTCTTTGAGTGGAATGTGGGGCCAAGGGAGAGAGGGCGCACCTCCTTGAAGGTGGCTGAGTGGATTGTGGGGCCTAAACCAAGGAGGGCACACCACTTAGTGGAGAGTGGGGTTCAGCCCAAGAGAGGGCCAAGGTTGGGCAGACATCTCAAGGAGGATGGGGGGCTCCTTGGGAGATAAAAGGAGGCTGAGGGTGAGAGGACAGAACACATTTCTCATTTGTGAGTGAGCAAGTGAGCTGAAGGAGGGCGCATAGGGTTGAGGAAGAGGGCAACTGGCTGGGTGATTTGAGCAGCCTGTTGAGGGGCATTTCAGGGCAATTCTGGGCAGCTTGTATAGGCTGAGTTTAGCAGCCAAAGAGGCTAAATCTGCTGGAGCATACTGGGCCACTACAGGCCATATTTTTCAGCAAGCAAGAGGGTCGATTTGAGCAGGCCGTACAGCAGTCCAGGGAGACCGAAATTCTCAGGTCATTCAGATTTCTAGCCGGCCATACAGAAGAGATTGCTGGGTCATACAGCAGTTTTTTGAGGCAGCCTCTTGTTGGGCCGTACAGCTGGGTATAGCTAGGCCGTAGAGCTGATAACAGAGGGCAGATCTGCTGTTAGAAATTTCTGTGTAATTTTGTTTCTGTAATTTTCCTCTGAAGCCCAATAATAGAAGCCCTCCTTTGCTGGTTTTTCCCCACACTAGGGTTCCAGGGTACTTATGGTGTCTATGTGATTTTTATGTTTGGTTTACTGTATGTTTCCGCTGCAATTTCTTGTTTTATATCTCAACTGTGTGTTTCTGCATAAATTCAGATTTTATATCAGCAGTAATAATTTCTAGTTTAGTTAATTTATTGGCAGCAATCTCAGTGACTGAGATATAGATATAAATTTCAACAAATTTGACCTCTAGGTTGCCTTAATTGCAAATTGTTCTCAACCAAATCAGAATAACCATTATATTGCCTACTCTTCTTGAATTGAATTTACTTTGCAGAAAATAAATAATCTCTTAAATGAAAAAATAATACCTCTCAATATGGGCAACCTTATTCAATCATAAGGGTTGGGCACATAAACATTAGAATTGCTCACAATAGACCTGCTTGTTTGACAGACATCACATAACAATGGCTAGTCTTTTTGCTTGGCTTGAGTAGACAGATTGTCTATTTTCTTTTATTCCTTCACGGGTTTATAATCTTCTTGGACGAATTCTTCTCTATAGACTATCTCTAACTTCTTTTCCTTCACAAGTCTTTCTACTTCACAAACCCAAGACCCTTATCATGGCCATCATGTGCCTCTATGAGTTTGTCCTTGGTCACCTTAGCATAGCACATTGGCTATTTGATTTCATTCAGAACACCATTGGGGTGAAGCAAGGGTGCCCTCTTTCCTCAACCCTATTTGGGATCTATACTAATGAGCTATAGTCCTTCCTACAGGAACATATTCAGCTCAGGGATGGTTCTCTTCTTCATCAATTCCTGATCTCCATCCTTCTTTTTGAAGACGATATGATCCTCTTGGTCTCTACCCTGAAGGAATTGCAAAGACGATCAGATGGCCTATTTAGATTTTGTGATCTTCGGCAGATGACGGTCAACCTAAGTAAAACCAAGGTGATGATCATCAACAACTCAATGAGTGTTCTTATGGATTTCCATTTCTTCTTTTGGGGAGAGGAGGTTGAGATCACCACAGCGTATACTTACTTGGGAGTCCCGATCTTAAGACCTAGATTTGTGTTGTGGAAGACACAACCCTAGACCAATAAGAAGTATAGGTCCCTTGCTCTCCTCGAGCAAAAATGTTTCCAAAACCAATTCCAGAATGTATTGTCCAAGATGGATCTCGTGGATTCTATCATTCGACCCATGGTTTATTATGGTTTTGAGGTGTGGAAGCCTAGCCTGTGTGAGCCAAATTGGGCCAAGACAGAGAACGTACAGACTCTCATGCTCTACCATATCATTAGGAGCAAAGGGATTGTTCCCTACACCATTGTCCAGACAGAGTTTGCAGCCCATCCTTTCCGACTCAAGACCATTTTCAAATTGGTCTTGTTCCCTGTTACCTTGAAGTACAAATTCACGTCAGCATCACTTTTTTGAAAGTCCGGGCTTTTAAGAAAGCCATCAATCCTGCCATACCAAACTCTGGGAGCCTGCTTAAGACCATACAAGGCCTTCCTTAGCTTGCATACATGAGTGTCTTTGATTTGCAATACAAAACCATCCGGTTGTTCCAAAAAGACCTCATGTTCAACTTTTCCATTCAAGAATGTTGTTTTTACATCCATATGATGTAATTTCCAACCAAGAACTGAAGCTAATGCAATAATAACTCGAATGGAAGTATACCTGGCTACAGGGGCAAAAGTCTCATTGTAGTCAATTCCTTCTTTCTGAGAGAAGCCTCTGGCTACAAAACTTGCTTTGAACTTTTCCACACTCCCATCGTCTGCATGTTTGATCTTATAGACCCATTTGGAAGAGACCATTGATTTGTCCTTTGGCCTCGACACAATTCCCAGACATTGTTCTTTAGAATAGACCTGTATTCCTCCAACATGGCGTCCTTCCACACTTGTAATTTAGTTGCTTCTTCAAATGAAGAAGGCTTGACGTCACTAATGTTGCTCATCAGTGCAACATAGCCTCCATACCTATGAGGCCTCTTACTTTCCGTGAAAGTTCCTTTGGGAGCAGTTATCTTTTCTGCTTCCTGCACTATTTATTTGAGCCATGTTGGCTTCCTTTTCGCTGGAGGTTCTTCAAGAGTTCTTTCCAACTCTTCAGCACGTTCTAGGGGCTCATCACTTGGCCCTTCGTGAGGTTCCTCCCTCTGATCATTTGAATCTTCATTTTCAGAAGAGGGTGAAGTTAGTTGAACTGCTTCTGATTCCTGTTGTAGCTCTCTGGATTTCTTGAATGCGGCTTCCTCATGGAAAGTCACATCCCTACTTACCTCTATTTTCCTCTGAGCTAGTACATATATCCTGTAAGCCTTGGAGTTCTCGTTGTACCCCACAAAAAACCCTTTCTTGCCTGAGGGTTCCATCTTTGTCCTCTTTTCCTTAGGGACATGAATATATACTGGACACCTAAACATCCTTAGATGCCCTACTTTAGGTTTGGTCCCTGAGAAGACCTCTTCAGGAGTCTTGTCCTTCAAGATAGCATGATGACACATGTTCTGAATATACAAGGCAGTGGAGGTAGCTTCTGCCCATAAGTAATTTGGAAGATCCTGGTCAAACATCATGGCTTTCGCTGCGTCACATATTGTTCTGTTTTTCCTCTCAGCAACACCATTTTGATGGGGGTTATATGGCATGGTCAACTGTCTCTTGATTCCTGCTTCCTTGTAGAAATCCTCAAACTGGAGAGATTCAAACTCTCCTCCATTGTTTGTTCTAAGAGCTCTGATGTGTTTCCCTGTCTACTTTTCAATAAAGGCTTTATATTCTTTAAACTTATCAAATGTGTCATTTTTCGCTTTAAGGAAATAGATCCAATATTTTCTAGAACAATCATCAATAAAAATGACATAATACAAGCAGCCACTAAGAGAGGGAGATGGCATGGGACCACACACATCATAATGAACCAGATCTAAAATGCCTTGAGCTCTACTATCACTGCTAGGAAATGATATCTTTATATTTTTACCAAGCATGCATCCTTTACAAATTTCATTTTTACTAGAAAAAATAGAGAGCATGCCACATATCATATTCTGCATGTCTGGAAGTACTTTGTAATGAAGATGACCAAGCCTTCTATCGCATAACTCGTTGGAGCTAGTCGCATCATGAGCTAATGCATGAACTAATTGTCCTGTCACAACATACAATCCTCCTCAGCGAGTCCCAATAGGTTTTGTTGTACTCAGGTGGCTACCTTTAGCCCACAGAAGTGCCTTCATGTCCTTGAAGATCACCCAATATCCCTTGTCCTCAAGGGTTGCAACTAATAATAGATTATTCCTGAGCCTTAGCACATATAATACTTCATCAACATGAAGCATTGCCCCAGATTCCAATCTGAAGGAGATAGAGCCTACTCCCTCTATCTTGTAACATTTCTCATCCCCAAGCTCAACTTGCTCTTCAAAAGATTTCTTCTTGAAATCTGAAAGGATCTCCTTGTATCATGTCATGTGCTTTGATGCACCACTGTCTACTAACCAAGTTCTCGGCCTTGTGATAACTATATTGGATAAAGCAGAAACCAAGTGATATTCTTTTCTATTTTCTCTTTCATTAGATGGACTTTTCTGATTTCTTTTGGATTCATCATCCTCAGCAATTGAGGCATGATGTTTCCCTTTCCTTGGACTTTTCTTCTTAGACCAGCAGTCTCTAGCAAAGTGACCCAACTTGTTGCAATTAAAACATTTAATCTTAGATGTATCAAGATTCTTGCCTTTGAAAGTACCTTTAGTATTTATCTTCTTCTGAGAGCCTTTCTGGAAAGTGACCTTCTTCTTTCCCTTGAATCTTGATGCTAATGTCGAATGCTCTTCTTTGGATGGCTTACTTCTGGTAGCAATGTGACTTTCCTCTTGGAGACAATCATGCCACAACCTCTCAAACATGGGTTGAATCTCTCTCCCACTCACGCTAGATAAGAAAGTCTCCCATGAAGAAGGGAGGCCATCAAATATGGCCTGCATTAAGTCATCATCATCCACTATGGCACCTGTGACCAAGAGTTGATCTATGATCTGGGCTATCCTGGAACAGAAAGATGCAATTGATTCACCTTTCTCCATCTTCAAATACTTAAGTTTGTGCTTAAGTGTCCTCTTCTGACTTGGTGCCTTTTTCTCATACAGATTTACCAAGGTATCCATACATTCCTTGGCAATCATTAATGAAGTCATTGTTGGCATTATACCGTCTTTGACTGAGTCAAAGATAATTCGCTTGGTTGACTCTTCCTGCATTAGAGGTGGGTTCCTCCATCACTGAGGTCACATACTGCTCAAGATCATGCTCCTGCAAGATATTCATTACCCTGACCTTCCACACATTGAAGTCAAAAGCTCCCTCTAACCTGTCTTCAGGCCTGATAGAATGGAAGACATCTTCGAACAGAAAACTTAGAACTAAGCTGAATAAAGCTTGAATCCTTGGACCTGTGTAAGCTCACAAACTAAAGAACTGAGCTCTGATCACATTGTGAGCTCTAATACCATGTTAATTTTCAAGCACATATATATCAATGTCAAAGTGTTTTACTGTTCTTTTATTTTTCTTCCACTTTAAACAAAACTTGATCTTTTAACCAGCAAAAGATGGACACTTGAAATGATGAACAGTGGTAGAAGAAGAACTCAAATAGAATCTCACACATGCACAAGAATTTACCCTGGAGAAACCCAAGAAGGGAGAAAACTCCAACAAACAATCTTCCTTTATTTGCAAATAATATGTAAGATCATATACAATAAACCACCATGAAATATGCTCTTGATTGAACTTGCCAAGTAAACCTTATAACTGACTGTATGACCAGCAAACAACGAAATACTTCATTGTCCTTTACTGTTGTTATAAACCAGCACTACTAGCAAAATCAGTCGCAATAAATTAACTCAAGCATTGTCCTTTCTCACTGTGTAGATAATAGACAGCAGTACTAGACTCATAGGCTGACCTCTCTTGTTCACCTGCAAACAATATCCCTCCTTCCCTTCACTCTTGCGTTGCATAATAAGTGAATAATGAAGAGGGGTCGAACTCTATATATACTAGGAGAGCTGAGTGAACTCGAATTAAGAACAAAATGCATGTCTTTACAACTCGCCTTAGACTAGACTTTACAACTCAACTCGAATTGTAACTTGACTTGTGACTAGACTTTGCATGGCATGACAACTCGCCCTTGAGACTTGGCTTTGCATGGCATGATGACTCGACATGTCAACTTGACATGCAACTCAACATGCAACTTGACATGCCAACTCGACATGCAACTTGAGTTTAAACAACTCGAACTAGACATGCAACTCGATTTTTACAACTTGAGTTAGGCAACTTGAATTAGACATGCAACTCGACATTCTTTTCATGGTGGATAAGGTTACACGTGCCAACGCACTAGATCAATACATTTACATTATTTGCATAAGGAAGATTGTTTGTTTCTAGCTCATAGGAATTGTACATTAAACCTAACTTTTGCTAGATGCCTTGACTTTTGCAAAATGCTCACAAGGCTTGTATGTTCTCCTTGACTATTGGTTTGACTCACAAGGGTTGTGCATTCCCCCTGACTTTTGTCAATACCTCACAAGGCTTGTGTCTAGGCTCACAGAAGTTGTATGTTGCCCCTGACTTTTGCACTTAGACTCACATCTTGACTTTTGTCTTAGACTTACAAGGCTTCTTCCTTTGCCTTGGCTAGACTCACAAGATCATATAGCATCTCGTTCGTCCTGAATTTTGGTTTGACTCACAGAGGTTGTGCATTCCCCTTGGCTTTTGTCAATACCTCAAAAGACTAGTTGATTCTCCAAATCTCCCTGGCTAGCCTCGGGGTGGCCCACATGGCCTCTCATTGGAGAATGATTGTCGATGTTGTCGAATTTAACAAGGATCCCCTTGGGTCGATTTTGAGTAGGTTCACATAAGCTTCCAATGCCCTAACTATGAGATTCGTGGATGATTCCACTTCCTCTTCAAGGAGTCTCAGAACTCTATCTCCATTTTCCTCTGATACCCGGATCAAGGGTGACTAGCCTTGTTTATGAGGGACGCATTGGCTCTCTAATATTCCACACTCAAGCCCCCCTGACCAAACACTACTCATAGGATCACACTTTTTCACGATGCTCCCAGTGTGCATGGGCACCCATGCCCAAGTAGACAACAACACCAATCCATCTTGGTCCATATGCATGAGACATTGAGGGGCCTCCAACCCTCGTTCAGCAAGACATGTTTAAGGCTACCAATTCAAATCCTGAGATAGGGGTCGTCCTTCTAATAAGCATCCTTCCACATCCATACAACAATAGCAAGCCCCTCTTTTGAGACAGCGAGACATTCAGTGAACCAAATCATCTTCCATCTCCTCTGAACAATGTTCTATCCAATGTTGCACGGAGCAGGAGTGGAGAGAGAGCGTCATGAGCGTCATTTTCCAAAAATCCTCAGGAGCAGAGCATCTCGGGAGCATCTATTATATATATATATATTACATTTATATTCAACAAAAACATGTAAAAAGACAAATTAGCTGCAAAATATATGAAAACATGCATATTTGTGCTTGTAGATGAATACTACATTATTATGAAGTTTGAAATGCCATCCATAGTATATTAATGATTATATTGAAACTTTGAAAGAAAGCATATGAATAAACAAGCAAAAACATTCAAATGACAAACATGAATAACAAGCAATGTTCCACCATCGTTTATATTGGGATCCACATCATTAGTATCATCCTTCATCCTTTGCCTCTTGTCTAGCCTTTGCTTCTACCTTGATCCTCTAGGGACATCAGTCAACACCACCCAATATTGATGAAACTACCTAATCCTAGCCTTAAAATATGGTAGAAAAAGCTTAACATGCCTAATCAATGATTCTGGTTTGAGTGAAGGGTACATTTTTGCTAAGGCCGTGACAAAGGAG
>JZKD02S2165955.1:102066-125937 GCA_000966675.3 Picea glauca
CTATAATTCTCTTTGTCAAGAGATCTCACCCATGAAGTAGATCTATGATCTTGGACTTTTTCTGAGCATATATTCAGTGGCTATTCATCTCTTGTGCAAGTCATGAACTCCTTCACTGTTCAAAGGCAAGACACCTAGAGGTAAGTTCTTTTATGATGCAGTTCTATGTGTTTCTAGTTTAGATCTGTTTGAAGTTCATTGGTTAAGTTTCCTATTGCTCAGATCTGTCATCAATTGCTAGATCTATTATTCTATTGTTTAGATCTAATACTAACTTGCTAGATCTATTTTGTATTGATTAGATCTGATACTTAATTACTTAGATCTGCTATCTAATGTTGAAACTGATCTATCTAACTTATTAAAGAGAAGTTTATCTAATTATTGTTTATGAACAGAACTCTAGATCTAAACTTTTGTGCACACTCAGAAATAAGTTTGTATGATCAGTACTACTTGTTGTTTACATTCTGATATTGTTCTCCTAATTCTGATCTGACTATTCAGCAATCTACAATTCAAATAGCTTTACTTTTATGTTCTAAAACTTGATTTTATTTAGATCTTTGTTGTTCTATCTGACAGAATTTTAAAAGACAGTGATTTTCTGCTTTACCTCTCTAATTCTAACAATACACATTATACATTGGGATGTTGTTGGACACCTAAAAGTGTCAAAATTGGTTAGTGGTCATCCAAAACCACCAGATACATGGTATCAATTGGTCAGTGGTTATCCCAAACCACAGATTCAGAGAGCACTTTCAGTGATACACTGATATTAGAGTGGTGAAACTACATGTTCACCAATTAGCAGAAGACATCAGATTCTTCTAGCTAATATACTTGGCAAAATGATCAAATTGTCAAGCAATAAGGGAATGTTCAGATATTGCAGTTGTTCACTTCCATATCTCAGCTCTCTTCCAGTTCATTTCAGATGAACCATTCAGCATCTAGATTGGCGCTTTTTCAAGCAGTTCTTCATTGAGGCTCAGCACAAGAGTTTTAGTATGAAGACTTGGAATTGATACCAGTTTATGCTTTATTGTTGGTATTATTGATCGGACTTGTGATTGAGGGGGGGTTTGTTAGCCTATGGCTTACCTTAACCAATCACTAAGTCTAATTGTCACATATTTTTGTATTATTCATTTAGGATATTAGTAATATATCCTCAAGTGATGACTAATGATTTAGTTAAGATTGCCTAGCCTAGTCATCATGCATGATTTTAGGATCTAGAGCAAATCTCTCTATGAGGTGGCATCACCCATTGTACTATAAATATGTAACATTGGTGTGAATACTTGAGTGTTGGCTAGTGAGCCTTTTTCGCCATCTTGTTGTTCTTATGCTTGTTTTATCAAAAGCAAAGCCTCAAATCTTAAGCTAATAATAATTAAACAAGTCCAAGGAAATAGCTTAAATAACAGGCAACTACAATTAACACAATCAAAGTTATTTAAGAGATTTATGAGGAGGAGGTTATTTTGATTGTTGGGATCTTTCTAAGCATGTAAGATTTTTGGTTGTAGAAACCCCTTCTTTTTATTAAAATAAACAATGTATGGATGACACTTTCTTAGTCATAGGGTTGACAAGGGCAAGCAACCCTCAAGTATCAATATAGAAGATAGAAGTTAAAGTAGATAAGATAAGACCCCAACAATCTCATAGTAGGTGGGGCATTGGAAAATGAAATGCTCCTCCATCTTTGGCTCCTGTAAGTGACATAACTTGCAAATCATGTCTCACCATGAGATATGGTGGTTGGTTTCGACTCAGAGTCTACAAATAAGATAAGATAATTTTATTAATGTCCAAAAAATGACCACAAAAGTAGGTCGATGGCATTGTTGAGTACACAAGTGTCAATACATAGTGGAATTGCAAACAACGGTTCCTACATAAAGCAAGATGTAGAAAGTAGGTAAAATAAAGTGAGGTACAGCTTTAAGCTAAGACAAAATGAGCTTTGATAGCTGAAAACCTATTTGGGAGAAATGGACCTGGGAACTAGAATACAAAGAGTGAAAGCAAATCAGGATCCACTAGCACTCACCCTACTAACATCTAAGACTGAATGGAGGAAGTTATAGATAGAATGTTATTTGGAAGAGGAGTTGGAAGATAAATTGGTTTGTGCATTGTGTCGTTATCTAGACAATGTTGCTCACAGTTGAGGCCTAGGTGCCCTCTTATGGCTACTCATGTGGTATCTGGATGGCCATGTCACTAGAGTCACTAGAAAGTAAGAATACTTCCTTGAGCTCACACTAATCTAGAGTCAAATGCCATACTATTTATGATTTGTCTTTTGGTACCCTTGGTAAATAAGAACACCAGGAAGAAGGAAGTGATCATGTGGCAAGAAGTTGGTCTAAAGGGTGGCATGAGAATCTGGGACTAGAATCTAAGGCCCTCCTGCATGTAAAGAGTCAAGAATCACTAGTTGATATACCAGATGGAATTAGAAAGTGCTCATGACTCCCAAAACTGACAATGAAATGCTTCTCAATCTCAAACTCTCGAAGATGGCATAGCTGGCAAATCTTGTCTAACCGGTTTACTTGATCCCACTCTAAACTAGCTCAAAGGGATGCTGAATTCATGCATCTAGTCCGCCCCTCAACTCCATGAAATGCTCTACATAAAGGGCCATCTTCAGGTGTAACCCACCTAGTGGATCTGTCTAAGTGATATGTTTATACTGTTGTAGAAGTCATCTCAAAAGATCTTGTTCAACTCTTACCTGGTAGATAGGAGGCAGCCAAGTGTATCAAGTAAGTATCTAAATGGGAAGAGGAGGTCCATTGAAATACACACGGATGTTGAAAGATCAAAAAACCCCGCAAACCAACCACAAACCCATCTGAAAGAACTTGCCAAAGCAATGCCCTTTGATGAACAATAGGCTAGGTACGAGTGCCGATCACAGCTCGCCAGTGAATCCACATAGCCCCAAACACGATCGAGTGAGACCAGGCTGAATACGGTTTTAAGGTGAAGTGTGAGCAGGCACCAAACTTAACAAGGATGATGAGCATGGAGACTATCTACTTGCATTTAATAAGCGTCAAAGGAGAAGGGTCTGCACCTTCTCAACCGTGGCCTGATCAGAGTCTAACAAACAAGGCCCCCAAACCTCTAAACTGTAGAGAACTATGAGTCGGATAATGGAATCCACGAGAGACATCCTGGATGAGATGTCCTAGAAGAGATATCGAAAGCATTGTCTCTCGATTAGGGCGAAGGTGTAAATTTTTCAAGCCTAGGTGACTACTTTCCTAATGTTCTCTTATTAAATAACTCAAAATAGATTTCTTTAACAGCAGAAAAATAATTTTCTAAACATTGTATCAATCACACAATAGCTGAAAAAAGAACAGCGAAAGAAATAAAACACATGCACAGAGTTCTCCATCTAATCAACTTTTCATTCCTTTGATCAAGGCTTACAAGGTGACCTCTGTAACCTGCTTCAACCATCAGCTGTACAGTCATTAAAATCACTTCAAACAGCAGTGTACAACCAGATCTTAGGTGTACGACCTGTGCATGAAGAAAGGACTGCTACAACAATGGTATGGCCTGTATGGCCTACTGTACTCCCTGGTCACTTCAGCAATCTGCTCCTCTCCTTCTCCTTGATGCACTCTGCCCTCTTCCAACCCTCTTGTAGTCTTCTCATGTGTGTGATTGACCTCTCCTATCTTGTCCTATTTATGCTTTGAAAGAAGATAACTGATCTCCTCAATCCTAGTTGTCACCAATCTCAATCATGAGATGTACGGCCAAGATTAAATCCTAATCTAAGTCACTAATGTTCTAGATCTTCTAGAACAATTCACTTAGATTCCTAAGAGTAGTGGACTTCAAAACATTAGACTTTCACTTTTTCTTTTATTTTTAAAATGAAATTACATGATAGAATTATTTTCCATTTTTCCTAAGTGGTCACTAAAAAAATGTCTCGAACCACTTCCTGCACGTTCACACTGAACCTGTGCAAGAAGTTCTTTCTTGAGCTATATTTCTCAACATAAGAATCGTAGCCTTTGCTGACTCAAGACTGGAAAGCATGTGTCAAACTAAAATGGGGCCCAAAGCACTGAACCCCCAAGTATGTGTGGGCACTGATGATCTTGATCTCCTCCCCTCTGAACAAGAAGTGGTGATCAAAGAAGACCTTTTTTGACCCGTTGAATATTGTAACTTTAGTTTTGCCCAAGTTGACTGTCAATATCTCTACAAACCCTCTGAGGAAGAGGCTAAGAGGATCACATCATTGACTAAAAGAAGAATAGAAATCAATACATGGTGGAGGAGGCCCATCACTGTAATAGATATGCTCATGAAGGAATGATTCCAACTCATTGATGTAAATCTCAAACAAGGAGGGAGATAGTAGGCACCCCTGCTCAAGTCCAATACTGCTCCTGATGAAATTTGACACTCCGTGTATATGCAAAGATGAACCCAGATAGACTCGTATGGGTGCATGATGGATGCCAGGAGAATCTCAGAAATGCCAATATCTCTAAGCCTCTAGAATAGAGTTGCTCATGGAAACGAGTCAAAGGCTTTCCAAAAGTCTACGAAGCAGCAATAGACTTTCGAACAGTGATGTTGCACCTCCTCGATGATAGCTCGGAGTATGAGGATGTGATCACTGGTTTGATAGGCAGGTCAAAAACCGCCCTGTCCTCTAGTTCTAAAGTGTCTCTGCTCAAGCTCCTCAAAAAGCCTCAGATGGAGGGAAGTAGCATAGAGCTTCAAAAAATGTATGACCAACCATAATCATCCTGTAATTGTTAGGATCTGCACTAGAACCCAATTTGTGAATCGGGCGGAAAGTATGGTAGAGTAGTAGATAAGTTCTTTTGAGATTATGCTATCAGAAAGCTGTGATGAGCAGATGACTGTAATGAATTGTCAAGACTGAGATAAGTATTTCTCATATTAGAGAGTAGTTTTCCCCTCTATTGAGGTTTTTCCCACTGTAAGCCATGTGTTATCGATTGGGATGTTGTTTATGGTATAGAACAGCACTGAATGCATGTCCGATAAATAATGGTTACTGTTTTGTGAATATAAGTTTAAGTTCTGTTCATTCCAGTGATTGACTTTTTATTCTGATAGCTGTTTATGTTCTGTGTTTGAGTTGATTTTGATGATGACAACTGTGATATGCATCCATTAATCTGTATATATGTGTGTGATTTTCTAAGGCCAGAAGACTTTTGGTGAGTTTAGGAGCCAACATGTACATATAGATAAACATGTATGCCGAGCTGGTTGGTAATTATTTAAAGAAAGCTTAAAAATGTAGGATTTTATACAGGTGCATAACAAAATAAAATACACATACAAATGTGGAAAGAATAATAAATCTTATTGACACCAGCTTCAGCAAGGCTCCCTGCATCACATATACCACTCTCTCAAGTTAATTATCTCTCATTACATTACTATATAGCACCCCAAGTTAGGTATGTGTTTTTAACCACCTAACCACTAACCTTAACATATAAGTGTTACAACGGTTACAAAACACTAACATTAATGTCTACTAACTTAAAGTTCATATGATATAAAAGATAATACTTAATACTTAGTTGGAGTTCAATGTTTGCTCCTCCAACGTCACAACAACTGAACTTTAAAACTGGTTTGTCTCCAAGAGCTCTAATCTCTGTTACAGCAAGAGCTCCAAAACTCAAACTCAAAATTTGACACCTTCATAATCCTTTCAAATGAGAGATGCTAATGTAAAACTTGACCCCTGATTCGACACTGAGTGCCTTCTCAAATATTTATACTCCTTCACTGACAATCATGTCTAGTAACTTAATGTTAACATAATCTAAAAGATATATTCAATACCGAGTAGAAGCTCAATGTTTGCTCCTTCAACAAAAAATTCGTTGTAAATCGGTTGATAGCAAGCAATTAAGATTCAAGAATAGAACTACTCTGTGACCAACCTCTCCCTACATGTTCTTGTTATCAGCAAAGTGGAAATAAGGACCATACAGGAACAAACACACAATAAACTACAGTTCAATACCTATAAAGCAAATACGTTCAATCAAAATTAAGCTCTCTGCTTACCAAAGAAACAACAGGACGGGCAACCTGCACAGTTTGGAGTAACGTGACAGAATTGAAGTCCCAAAGGCGCAATGTCGCATCCAAAGATGCTGTCCAGCATTGGCAAACAATTTTAATCATGGGGCCACTGACAGGTACAACAATGACTGTCGTGACTAGCCCTCTGTGGCCTGCCAACTCCGTTACCTGCATATAAATGATGGCAGTAACTGTAAGCAGACCCCTGTAAGAAACAAATGCAATTTTTGCTACAATCTCATCTCTTTTGGTCTGCAGTAAAGTAATCAGTTTATTTCTCCGTTAATCACGTTATATCATGACTCATTTATTTTTCTTGCCATGACCCGAAAATAACCTACATCGTGAAAATGTGCTATAATCCATCCCTACATCCCAAACATCCCAAACAGACACAAGCATTGAACAGAGACCCGCTGGATCTCGTCTCAGGGGACTCTGATGATCAAACTTGCATGTCTGAGAGTCAAAGCCTGCTGCTGCAGCAGACCACTGATAGTCTAAAGTTCAAATCCCATGGGGATAAAAGTAAAGTAACAGGAAAGAACTCAGTCCTGCTTATGAGCACGGCGATAATATAAATGAAAATTAACAGAAAGCACTAAAAGGTCTTTTTTGTTGCTAAAAAATAACATTGTAAATGGTATTCATCATTAACAGAAGAGCAGATGGGATGGGAATGAAATAACAACAAAAATAAGCTTACCAGCATACCGGTGGCCACGCTATAGACTGAAACAGTGTTGCCAGTACAAACGAGCAGCTTTTTTCCATCGTTGGAGAATGCTGGCTGACTACTCACAAGATTGCACCCTCCAGTGGTAACCATTCTGCCCTCTGAATGCCTCTTCCCTTAACAACTTGTATGTTCTGCTCCTTGCAACAACAAACAATAACGAATAAATGCTCGACCCACTTTCTTCCTAGATCAATAAATTTCCAGTGTAAACTTGTGTTTTATTTGCAACAGAGTTCCAGCAGCCTCCGAGAAGGGTAAGGGAACGAATTTGACAATAGGGTTGTAGCAGGGTTTAAGATCCCTCCCACGCCTAATTTACTTGTGTTTTATTTGCAACAGAGTTCCAGCAGCCTCCGAGAAGGCAAAGGGAACGAATTTGACAATAGGGTTGTAGCAGGGTTTAAGATCCCACCCACGCCTAATTTTTTTATCGTTTTTATTTGCGTGTGAAGTGAGACAATCCAATTTTGACAAATCTAAATTTCCTTGTATCGAATCGAAGGATGCTATTTAGGCCATAAGAGGCTAGTTTGCTCATAGTTAGCAACCGGGCATAGTTGAAATCACCTTTTGGTGAAAGGTGTAACTATTAAAAAAAATTGGCAATAGATTTTTTTTTAAATTGATTTTTAATGTTGTATATTTTCTTCGAATTTTAAATGATTTTTAAAACTTAAAAGCTCTTGATCTCTTGTAATTGTTACTAGCATCTCTTGGAAAACTTATCTTAATGCTTTTCGAGCCAAAATTCTAAAGAATCATAAGTAATCACTTACCCTCTTAAGGTCTAATAGACCAATTAGGTCTTAGTGGACGTTAATCATCATCATCATCATCATCATTTTCGTCGGATAGTTACTAAGTTATAATAGGGTTTGTTATCTTTAGAGGATAAAAACAAACATAAAGAGAAAGTCCAAGAGAATTTGGGTGGATATATTGCATAAAGATAAATCTTTTCGATTATTTTTTGTTTTGTTTTTTTGAATGGAAGCCTCGCAAAGTTCCAACAAAAATCTATTTGTAATAAAGTTCTAGCAGCCTCCAAGAAGGGTAAGGGAACAAATTTGAGGATAGGGTTGTAGCATAGTTTAAGATCCCTCCCACTTGGCTAATTTTTTTTATCGCTTTTCTTTGTATGTGAAGTGAGACAACCCAAATTTAACATTCTAAATTTCCTTGTATCGAAGTATTTCATGTTAAAAACCCTAAATTTCTTATAATCATTATTATTGGTGTTCAAAATTTAAAAGCTCTTGTAATTGTCCTTAGCATATCGTCTTTTTCAAATGTCTACTAAGTTATGATACGTTTTGCCACATTTAGGGGGGATGGTAAAAAAATACCGAACAAATGGAAAGGGAAAGTCCAAAAAAATTGGGGTGGAAATATTGCATAAAGATAAGAGTAGAGTATTTTTTTGTTTTTTTTTTAAGGTGGTGAACGATAGTTAAATATGGTCCATATGTTTTTTATTTAAATCATTTAAATATAGTCCACATGTTTTTTATTTAGTTGTACATGAATGGTAATCAAATATCTAGTGTTAACCAAAAGGAGCTTCTAACACGTTAATGGTGGAAGGATATGACAAAGGAGGTTGTGAGATCCTATTCACCTTCAAATCAACCCAAGATCTATTGCAATTGATGTTTGTGATGGAAGCCTCGCAAGGTTCCAACAAAAAATTATTTGCAACAGAGTTCTAAGCCTCCGAGAAGGATAGGGGATCAAATTTGAGAATAGGGTTGTAGCGAGGTTGAATATCCATCCCTCGTATCAAACAGGAGTTAAATGGGGAAGCAGACAAATGTGCAAGGATTGACTCAAGGTTAAACAAAGGCAAATTGGTAATTAATGGGGAATTAAGGATTCGTCCCCTCCCTTAATCTCATAATAATTGTATTAAATGGTATGGACGAACGACAATGATCCAAGGTCTTTCGGCCACTGCTCGCACACTCCATGATCCTTCGGAGTTATTTCACTCATTGTCACAACGTGTGTGGATTTGAGTTTTTAAGGAAGGCAGCCATGGGTTTGATGATCACTGATGCGGACGACGGAGGAAAGAGGAACGACCAATAAATTTGAATGCTTACAGACTTCATCTTCTATCCCATCCAACTCTGTGGAAATTTCTCTTTGTCTCTAAGATATCCTTCCATGCAATGCAATTTCAGTCTTCTTGTTTTAAATTTGCGCAATCGTGAAGTTATTTTCGGTGGTCAATTTTCTTTTCTATGGGAAGAAATTATTGTTTGGAAATACCAAGTTACAAAGTTGAGATTAGGGGTTTCTTCCTTCCTCTTCTCTGGTCTTAGTTTTGCCTCTTATTTTCAATTCGCCCACCCTTTCATTAATCTTCTACCCCAAATTGTCAGCACTGATTTATTTCTTTGTTTGTTAAGTTGTCTTTGGGGTTTTTGTTCCCACAAGGGAATCTTGGTCGTGTTAATTTCGAGCCCTTCAAGCATCAGAGCGTCAAATTCAAGCCCCATATTCGGATTCCCAATACCGAGACCTACCAGAATTTGGACTTTCATTATCCAACTGCTGGGGTTATTTTGGGACAAATTATTAATTGTTTTTTGTTTGCAAAGATCTAGAAGTGTGAAAGAGCATGATTGAGAGAATATCTAGCAATGAACCTATCATGGAGTGAGATCAAACGCATCTTAAGGAGGCATGAGGACATCTTTGAGGGTTCCAGGAATCAAAATGGAGAATTTGCAGTCAAATTCAACAATATAGAGCATATGGTAAATGCCCTCTTTCACATAATTGATAACTTAGAGCAAGAAAGGTAGAGAACGTGTGCACTTGAGTAAATGGTGGCAATATTGTTGCAAAGAATGGACACCATGGAACATGAACTCAAGCAATGTAGAGCAAGAGAGGAAGAAAGACAATAGATAAATGAATTAGAGCAGACTTTAGTGAGACTTCTTCAATGAATGGACACATTAGAACATGAATGCAATCATTTCAAAGCAAGGGCATTCCCAAACACTCCAATTCAAGATTCAACAATCAAATATCAAGGAATTCTCAGGCTAGACAATTTGGTGTTGACCAAGAAGGATGGGAAGCAAAGCTAATGGATATTGAAAACGACATGCCAAGTCAAGTTGAAATGCAAGAAAAAACTGAAAATGATTCAACATCTTGAATATGCATTTTAAATGTTTTTTTGTTGATGAGCCAATGTATCAGAATATATGGCAGTTGGCTTGCCCGGATGTATAAGTTGTTTCATGTTTTCTATGATAAAAGGATAGTAGAAATGGACTCAGTCTATGACGAGCCAAATTTTGTAAAATTTTGATTATTTCTTTACCTCAATGTGGCCTTTATGTGTGTGTGTGTGTGTGTGTGTGTGTGTGTGAGAGAGAGAGAGAGAGAGAGAGATCTATCCCACTTGCCTAATTTTTGGTGTTGTTTTTCTTTGCATGTGAAGTGAGACAACCCAATTCTAATATTTTAAATTTCATTGCATTGAAGTTGTTTGAGTTAAAAACCCTAAGATTCTTGTAATTATTATTATTGGTATTAAAACTTAAAAGATCTTGTAATTGTCACTGGCATCTTGTCTTCCTTGAATGTCTATTGAGTTATGATAGGTTTTGCACCTTTAAGGAAGAAAAAAAAAAAGCAAAACATACCAAACAAACGAAAAGGGAAAGTCCAAGAGAATTGGGGTGGATATATTGCATAAAGATAAGAGTAGCATTTTTTTTAAGGTAATGGAGGATCCATTGAATATGGTCCATGGGTTTTTTATTTAAATCAGTTAAATATGGTCCACATGTTTTTTATTTAATTGTACATGGACAACAATAACATATTTATTGTCAATCAAAAGGAGCTTTTGACACGTTAATGGTGGAAGGACATGACAAAGGAAGTTGTGAGATTCTATTCACCTTCGAATCAACCCAAGATATGTCACAATTGATGCTTGTGATGGAAGTCTTGCAAGGTTCCAACAAAAATCTGTTTGCAACAGAGTTCCAGCAGCCTCCGAGAAGTGTGGGGGAACAAACTTGAGAATAAGGTTGTAGGAAGGTTTAAGATCCCTCCCGCTTGCCTAATTTTTTGTACTATTTTTATTTGCATGTGAAGTGAGACAACCCGTCTCCAACATTCTAAATTTCCTTGTATCGAAGTTGTTTGTGTTAAAAACCCTAAAATTCTTGTAATTATTATTATTAGTGTTCAAAACTTAGAAGCTCTTGTAATTGTCACTAGCATCTTGTCTTCCTTGGATGTCTATCGAGTTACGATAGGTTTTGCCACCTTAAGAGGGGGGAAATGTAAAACATACCAAACAAATGAAAAGGGAAAGTCCAAGAGAATTGTGGTGGATATATTACATAGAGATAAGTTTGTTTGTTTTTTAGATAATAGAGAATATGTTAAATATGGTCCATGTGTTTTTTATTTAAATATGGTCCACGTGTTTTTTATTTATTTGTACATGGACAATAGTCACATAACTCGTGCCAATCAAAAGGAGCTTTTGACACGTTAATGGTGGAAGGACATGACAAAGGATGTTGTAAGATTCACCTTCAAATCAACTCGAGATCTATTGCAATTGATGTTTGCGATCAAATCATTGCAAGGTTCCAACAAAAATCTGTTTGCAACAAAGTTCCAACAACCTCTGAGAAGGGTAGAGGAATGAATTTGAGAATAGGGTTGTAGCAAGGTCTAACATCCCACCCACTTGCCTAATCTTTTGTATTGTTTTTCTTTGTGTGTGAAGCGAGACAACCCAGTTCTAACATTCCAAATTTCCTTGTATTGAAGATGTTCTTGTTAAAAAACCCTAAAATTCTTGTAATTATTATTATTGGTGTTCAAAACTTAAAAGCTCTTGTAAATGTCACTGGCATCTTGTCTTCCTTTGATGTCCACTGAGTTATGATAGGTTTTTCCACCTAGGAGGGGAGAGTAAAACATACCAAACAAAAAGAAAGGGAGTCCAAGAGAATTGTGGTGGATATATTGCATAAAGATAAGAGTAGTGTTTTTTATTAATGTTCCATTTATAGGTAATGGAGGGTCAGTTAAATATGGTCCATGTGTTTTTTATTGAAATCGGTTAAATATGGTCCACGTGTTTTTTATTTGTTTGTACATAGATGGTAATCACATATCTAGTGTCAATGAAAATGAGATTATGACACATTAATGGTGGAAGGACATGGCAAAGGAGGTTGTGAGATTATATTCACCTTCAAATCAACCCAAGATCTATCACAATTGATGCTTGTGATGGAAGTCTCACAAGGTTCCAACAAAAATCTATTTGCAACAGAGTTCCAACAACCTCCCAGAAGGATAGGGGAACAAATTTGAGAAAAGGGTTGTAACAAGGTTTAATATCCCTCCCACTTGCCTAATTTTTTGTATTGTTTTTCTTTGCATGTGAAGTGAGACAACCCAACTCTAAAATTCTAAATTTCCTTGTATTGAAGTTGTTTATGTTAAAAACCCTAAAATTCTTGTAATTATTATTATTGGTGTTCAAAACTTAGAAGCTCTTGTAATTGTCTCTAGCATCCCATCTTTCGTGGATGTCTACCGAGTTATGATAGGTTTTGCCACTTTTAGGGGGAGAAGAAATGTAAAACATACCAAACAAACAAAAAGGGAAAGTCCAAGAGAATTGTGGTGGATATATTGCATAGAGATAAAAGTAGTGTTTTTTGTTTTTGTTTTTTCTTTATAGGTAATAGAGAATATATTAAATATGATCCATGTGTTTTTTATTTAAATATGTGAAATATGGTCCACGTGTTTTTATTTATTTGTACATGGATAATAGTCACATATCTTGTGCCAATCAAAATGAGCTTTTGACACGCTAATGGTGGAAGGACATGACAAAGGAGCTTGTAAGATCCTATTCACCTTCAAATCAACCTGAGATCTATTGCAATTGATGTTTGTGATTGTTATAGCAAGATTTGCCTCACCCTATGAAAACTTGCACAAAAGGCCTTTTTCCATTTCCTTATGCATACTTAAAGTCCCTTTTTGCAAATCCCAGAGCTAAAAACATTATTTTTCCACATATACGCGCCCTATCTATTATACAACATGCGTATACGCAGGTTGCACCACTACAGCCTATGTACATTGGGTTTTGTGCCCAAAATTAAAAAATGGTGTCCAGTTTCCATGTCACGTCACGAGATCCTTGACCTTCCATATACTGGAAACGTTCCGACTCGACCCCTCAGTTCCACTTGAAGGCTATAAATGGGCCATATCCAAGCTATGGAAAAGAGGAGAAGAATTCAACTTTGAGAGCAAAGTTACTCTGGAGAAATTATTCACTTCATATTGAATTTGCATCCCTTTGTCCTTTTAAGTATGAACACATTATTCAACCCCCAAGCTCTTCCCTAATTGATTGAGAACTTCATTGTCTCTCTTATATGAGCTTGCCTTTGGTGGAGGATTGAAGTGGTGGAGGCCCAGCTGGAAGGGACACAAAAGTTTGCAATTCATTCACTTTTGTTGATTACATTTTAATAGAAATACTCTTTTCTCATCCAATTAAAATCTTGCAAATATTTGAATTGTTATTCCATGGGGTTATTTGTTATGAATGTCGATGGATTATGCTATTGAATGTGCTAACATTATATATTATCACCATATGCTTGTGTTTCTTGGTTGTTGAGGACAAGTTTCAGGTGTATTTCTTTGAGTCAAGTGCTCAACGGTGGACTTCATCGAACGTCTAGACGAGGTAGGCCTTTTATCTTGTCTTGCTAGCATATTTGTTTATATAACATACCTAAGATTAGAGTTGATTTCTGCAGTCATTTCCGTATGTTGTAGTTTACCCCTAGCCATAGAGAGATTTTCCTCGTAACAGAATTGGCGACCATATTGGGGATAGAATCTTCTTTTTCTGGGATTGGAGTGTTTTTCTCCTTAGATTGCTTTCGTTTATATTGAGTTTTTGTCATCTGATTGCTTGATAGTCTATGTTCATTCAGAGTCTGAGTATCTTAGCCTTCTCCTTAGCCTGGTTGTGTTTTAACACATATACGCGGATTTTTACATGACAATCGCGTACATATGTGTGTCGTCCTTCTGCAAGAGGCATATATACGCGTTTTTCCCCTGAATAGTCGCGTACATCACCCTTTGTTGCTTGGTTGTTGGGTTTGATGATTGTTGGGTAATTTTTTATGGTTGTTGAGTCTTCTTGGGTCTCCGTTATGACTGTTAAGTGTCTGTGGAATGATAAGAAACCTTTCTTTGGTTGAATTTTTGGGTGGTGTCTTTCTCATCATCCTTTTCATTTGATTGTCCTTGCATTTTGGGCTGGGTGTTTGCTTCTTGATATCCTACTTGGTTTGTCTATGTTCACATACAGTAGAGTTTTATATCAAGCTATTGTTCGATCCTTGCATTTTCATTCTTTTATATTGAAAATACAAAAATATTAGGCATTTTACATTGTTGGCATTTGATCTTTTGAGTCTTTATTATTGATCCTAGTACATGTAAAGAAAGATTGTGTCTTATTTGGAATTGCAGAACTAAATTGAGCATTGCATTTTGAAAAGCATATCATTTATTGGGAATTGAAGTTAGGACTTTGCATTGTGTTCATATTCATCTATTTTACTTGCTGAGTCATAACATCATTAGTTTCACGACCGCACCTTTTTGAGTAAGCAAAGCCACTAAAAGCAACACTGATAATTTAAAATTGATTAGAAACGATTTTATTTTCTAGGGTGCACAAACTAGCTTAGGATTTAGAGCCTTGGAATAAGATTTTGTGAGTAAACTTCTCCAAGGCTATTAAATCAACATATGTGTCTGACTAAGGGAGTGGTGAAATCCATTGTATAATTGGTTATGTCAGGAGGCTCTTCTTACACCGGAGTTAAACATGAGGTCGCGTGAGGTTGGTTGAGGGGATATCTCCCCAATACCTTCTTAGCGTCAGATATATTTATGGGGATCTATTCGTATATGGGGATCTTGCTAGTACCTTTACCTCTGTGAGAGACGGTGCTTTCGAGGTTTTGGGCTTTGCTACCCTACCCATATGGTGGACCTGACTTATGACTGTTCGCCTGCGCATCGGTTATATCGTGGTTGCTTAGTTGCTTGACACAGGTACCACATAGGCTACTTGCAGGGGTTATTCTGCAGGTACCCTAGGTCAGTTAAGGGTCAGACAACACACAACTTTTATGGAGGATTACCATTCCTGGGGGATCTAACCGACTGGTTGTTAAGCCCACGAGGGCCCTTATAACTAATTCTGATACCTCTGATCTTTAGCATGGAGTCTCAGGCCCCTCTTGGGTGAGGCATACCTACTTTAGGGAGGGAGGCCCCTTTCAACCACTTTATATTGTTTGTGTGCATATTGGTCGTTTGTTTATTTTTGGTGCGCTCTTTGATTATTAGTTGACCTTAGGATTTTGTATTGTGCCGTGAGTTTTCATTATCATGGATAGTGGAGTCCCTTTGGCTCCCTCATTTAATGCTACCTCCCCCATGACATTCACTCATTTCATGGGGATGAATCCGTCTGTGTTTCATAATGGTATGCAAAATAATGATACTCAACCAATGCCTTGGGCCTCTAATCATTTCTCATGGTATGCTAGACATGTCTTCGCACTTACCATCCTCTGTCTCGTCTCCTTATGTGAATCCTAGTTTTGGGTTTGGGGGAATGATGCCTCCTTATTCTCCCTTTTTGTTTGGTGGGAGTCATATCCCTCAGACAACTCTTACGGTAGGAGGTTGGAATCTTCCTTCCTACGGATCCACTTTTCCAGGGGCAAGTGCTCAAATGGGTGGTCATTCTACTTATTACACTTCGTCCATCTATCCTTCTTTTGTTATGTCGGTTCCTATGAACGCTTTTCCCATGGTAGACCTCCATCTGTCCTCTGGTATTTCATCCGAGGGGAGTCAGTTTTATAGTATGGGCAACCCCCTTCATGAAGTTCCTTCATCTGGGGCAACACATATCCTCACATGAATAACCCCTGTCATGTCGCTTTCTCTTCGCAAGCGACATCCTCAGTGTTGATGCCCTTACACCCCTTTATGAATCAGTATGGAGGAGGATATTATCATGCCAGACAGGGCCATGGTGTATACCAGAACCCTTCTTGGCCTGCAATTTCTCAAAATCAGTCTTTCTTGGAACCTTGGTCTCAAATGTCGCAACCAACCACTGCCACAAGTCTAGTCATTGCATGTCATACTGGCATTATATCACCAACCTCTGCTAGTCATGTTGGAAATTGGTCGACAACCTCTGCAAATCATGTTGAAGACCTGCAACCAGACGCTGCAAGTCATGCTAGGGGCACAAGTCTAGTCACTGCTAGTCACACTGCACTTCCATCACCAACCTTTGCTAATCATGTTGGCGATTCATCGTCAACCTCTACTAGTCATGTTGAAGGTTCGTCACCAACCTCTGCAAGTCATGTTGAATATTTGCTACTAGCCTCTACAAGTCATGTCGAGAGCATGTCACTAGCCACTACAAGTCATGCTAGGAGCATTCATACAATTGAGAAGCCTAGACGTGTAAGACATAAACCCAAGTTCCGTTGTAGGATTTGCGAAGGAGATCACTTTACTCGTTTGTGCCTTGCTACTGTTGTGGCACCAGAAGCGTGGTCCTTACCTAGGGACCCTTCAGGTTATGAGTTGTCTTTGGTTTTTCAACCTTCGTTGTTTGATACAATGGTCATGCCGATGCAATATTCAGTTGATACCCCTCTTCCTTTAGGGGGTGATGCATCTCTTGACCTTTTTGTCTCACATCGTGTTCAACCAGTAGTCGTGTCGATGCAATCTTTGACCAACACCACTCCTGTTTTTGGGGGCGATGCATCTACTGACCTTGTTATCTCACATCCTATTCAACCAATGGTTGAAGAAGTGGTCATGTCGATGCAATCTTTGGTCGATCCCACTCTTCTCTTGAAGAGTGACAAGCCTAAGGAAGTGACATTGTCGATGCAATCTTCGGTCAATCCCACGCTTCTTTTGGAGAGTGATGCATCCTTCGACCATGTCCTTAGCATTTCTAGTCTTGTACCTTATGAAAAAGGGAGCATTCTACTCTCTTCGAGCACGTTCCCTCCAAGTCTTAAGGTGGTTTCATTTGATTGGAATGATCTTGTAGAGCCTCGACTTCCTTCTTCTACACCCTTCCAAATAAGGGGCATTCTTCGATATATTGTAGATAAGGTAACCTCTGCAAGTATTTTATCCCCCTCGACTTGGAAAGCTTTGGGTTTTCCCAAGCTTGTGTCAGCTATCTGTGAGTTGTTGACTTTTGACATAATTCCTGCACAGGAGCCTTGGCCTCCCCCATTATATGTCACCTAGAAACCCCCCCAATGAGTCTGATTTAAGCTCTTTTCCGACTCTTTTAAAAAGCAAAAAGATTGTCGAGTGAACTTGTCCCTTTCACACTCGTTAATTGGATTTGAAAGGTTGTGAGTCTGATTTAATCTCTTTTTCGACTCTCTCAAAAAATGAAAAAGATTACCGAGTAAACTTGTCTCTTTCACACTCGTAAATTGGATTTGAAAGGTCATCTATTTGGTGCAAGTTTATCCCTTTTTCAAACCAAGTAGACTAAGATTATGAAAAATGACATTTTTTAGCATTAAGTTGTAATTGCATCTCATTCTATTGCTTGTAGTATTGAGCCTATTGTCGGTTATCACTTTTGCGTTATAAGCCTTTCACATCAACAGTTTGCATCATCAGCCAAGAAGAGCCTTGTTTACACCCTTTGCAGCTTGACACCCTATACCCAAGAGGAAACATTCCCCCGAGTGTCCATCTCCTGCAAGCACCTCCTTGCATTGAGCATAGGTATGTTCCACTGCTGGAACTAGTTTGCTTACTTGCGACACTCGTTTCATCCTTTGTATCATAGCATTCATTTGACTATGAAAAAACAAAAAATGATGGGTGGGAAAAGAATATTATCTTATATTAGTAGCAGTCGTGTCGCCTTTGAACATAGCACAACAGTTTTGAGTCCACTTGTCATCAAAATTCTGGGTTTAGAATGACCCTAGGAAGTTGAGCTTGTTATGTAGAGTTCACTACCCCGACTGGTTACTCTTCCAGCCCCTATGGAGAGTTTGATTGATGCCTCCTGCATCTGAAAGTTTCATCATTAAGTCTATGTTGCCATAGTCTTCCATATGTCTCATGTTGTCGTTCAAAGGATGTCTATCAACCTATGTCGGCCACTCCTCAGAACTCTTGACTTTGCATGTCGACCATACCCTCAGTGTGTCTCAAAATTACATGAAGTTGTAGTCCTATTGTGCACCCTAGCCCTATCGTCCTCATTGGTAGGTAACCTTGAACCCAACAATCGACATTTCATCATTGGTCGTTGACTGGGTGGTTTCCCTTGTGTTCAATGACAACAAATCTATTCACACATTGGGATTCGTGTAGTGTCTTGGAGGCCATTAGCCTTATTGGTGGTTTCCTCACCTTTGCCAACAGTTTTACTTATCGACTGCTATTTAGAGGGTCATTTTCATATACTGCTTGCATCTGATACACGCGAAAGACACACAGGGTCGTTAGTTCATGAACATGTTCTTTGTCTGATTTCCTCCAAATCATCAAGCTCCTGCTTTGTACCTCGTGCTGAATGATCATAGATTCCTTAATGCTCTCCTTTCAACGGGTCTCCTTCCATCGACTTCAACTCATCTATTTTGGAGACGAGACCTAGAGTCCTATGAGTACCTGAGGGATTGCATCATTAGTGGCAGGTTCTCTCACCATTGATAATTGGGAATACATCAATGTCTCTTGATCGGTGGATTCTTCAACTGTTCAACCCCGACAACTTTATTCACACTACTTGGTGCCTTGATACCTACTTTCATTATCGGTAGGTTGTCTCGCATTTGTTAACGGTATACCTTAATGACTGGTAATCAAACGAAGTCTCGTTGTGTTCTACCTCAACTCCTTTATTCACACGATGTAGACTTGCACTTTTGGCAGATCGTGTAAAAGACTTGAAGACAGCATTTCATAGTCACAGCTTTCCTGAGTTGTTGCTAGTTTTCATTGGACCAGTACCTATGTGACTTCAGTGATCATGGGAGATCATATTGTACTCCATTGTATACAAATATCTTCAGATTGATTTTGAGACTGGTTTTACTGGGCCTTGTTCATGACTATGACAACCTCTGGCATGTAGCCACCTTTATGTTGCCTATTCATGGCCATGGGCAGTTGTTTCGTATATTTTCACATGGATATGCAGTGTAATTCAAATTGGCAGCCATGTGAGCAAAGTCAATCTAGATCATAATGAGAAACTAGTTCTTCCAGTTGGGTCCCCATTACTCCACTTTTCAGTATTATAATGTATTTCGGCCATTGCAGATACTCCTCTGACCTCACACATTAGGAGACATCTGTTATAGCAAGATTTGCCTCACCCTATGAAAACTTGCACAAAACCCCTTTTTCCACTTCCCTATGCAAACTTGAAGTCCCTTTTTGCAAATCCCAGAGCTAAAAACATTATTTTTCCACATATACACGCCCTATCTATTATACATAATGTGTATACGCACCTTGCACCACTACAGCCTGTGTACATCGGGTTTTGTGCCCAAAATTAAAAAATGGTGTCGGGTTTCCATGTCACGTCACGAGATCCATGATCCTTGACCTTCCATATACTGAAAACGCTCTGACTCGATCCTTCAGTTCCACTTGAAGGCTATAAATGGGCCAAATCCGAGCTATGGAAAAGAGGAGAAGAATTCAACTTTGAGAGCAAAGTTACTCTCGAGAAATTATTCACTTCATATTGAGTCTGCATCCCTTTGTCCTTTTAAGTCTGAACACATTGTTCAACCCCCAAGCTCTTCCCTACTTGATTGAGAACCTCATTGTCTCTCTTATACGAGCTTGCCTTTGGTGGAGGATTGAAGTGGTGGAGGCCCAAATGGAAGGGACTTAGTTTCTCAGTTCTGAATCGTGCCGACATAGAAGTTTGTAATTCATTCACTTATACTGATTACATTTTAATAGAAATACTCTTTTCTCGTCCAATTAATATCTTGCAAATATTTGAATTGTTATTCCATGGGCGTATTTGTTATGAATGTTGATGGATTATGTTATTGAATGTGCTAACATTATATTATAACCATATGCTTGCGCTTCTTGGTTGTTGAGGACAAGTTGCAGATGTATTGCTTTGAGTCAAGTGCTCAACGATGGACTTCATCGAACGTCTGGATGAGGTAGACCTTTTGTCTTGTCTTGCTAGCATATTTGTTTATATAGCATACCTGATATTAGAGTTGATTTCCGCAGTCATTTCTGTCTGTTGTGGTTTACCCCTAGCCATAGAGAGATTTTCCTCATAATAGTGATGAAAGCCTTGCAAAGTTCCAACAAAAATCTATTTGCAACAGAGTTCCAACAGCCTCAGAGAAGGACAGGGGAACATAATTGAGAATATGGTTGTAGCAAGGTTTAAGATTCCTCCCACTTGCCTAATCTTTTGTATTGTTTTTCTTTGCCTGTGAAGTGAGACAACCCAATTCTAACATTTTAAATCTCCTTATACCGAAGATGTTCATGTTAAAAACCCTAAATTTCTTGTAATTCTTATTATTGGTGTTCAAAACTTAAAAGCTCTTGTAAATGTCACTAGCATCTTGTGTTCCTCTGATGTCCATTGAGTTGTGAAAGGTTTTTTCACCTTTGGGAGGGGGGGGGGAGGATAAAACATACCAAACAAAGAGAAAGGGAGTCCAAGAGAATTGGGGTGGATATATTGCATAAAGATAAGAGTAGCATTTTTTTTATTAATCCTCCATTTATAGGTAATGGAGGACCAACTAAATATGGTCCATGTGTATTTTGTTGAAATCGGTTAAATATGGCCCACATGTTTTTTGTTTATTTGTACATGGATGATAATCACATATCTAGTGTCAATGAAAAGGAGCTTCTGACACATTAATGGTGGAAGGACATGACAAAGGAGGTTGTGAGATCATATTCACCTTCAAATCAACTTGAGATCTATCACAATTGATGTTTGTGATGGAAGCCTTGCAAGGTTCCAACAAGAATATTGAGGATTGTTGCATCAACACAAAATTGAGGGTCATTGTTATGTTTGAAGATATCTTCATGGGTGGCCAATGCAGCTCAATCAGAAGTCAATAATCACTACACAAGATGAGATCTTAATTAGAAGGATAGGTTTAAGATCGCTCCCACTTGCCTAATTTTTTGTATTGTTTTTCTTTACATGTGAAGTGAGACAACTTGGCTCTAACATTCTAAATTTCCTTGTATTGAAGTTGTTTGTGTTAAAAACCCTAAAATTATTATTATTGGTGTTCAAAACTTAGAAGCTCTTGTAATTGTCACTAGCATCTCATATTCCTTGGATGTCTACCGAGTTATGAAAGGTTTTTCCACCTTTAGGTGGGGGGGGGATGTAAAATATACCAAACAAACGAAAAGGGAGAGTCCAAGAGAATTGTGGTGAATATATTGCATAAAGATAAGAGTAGTGTTTATTTATTTTTAATAGATAGTAGAGAATCCATTAAATATGGTCCATGTGTTTTTTATTTAAATATATTTTTTAATGATGGAAGGACGTGATGGAGGTTGTCAGATCCTATTCACCTTCAAATCAACCCGAGATCTATTGCAATTGATGTTTGCGATGAAATCCTTGCAAGGTTCCAACAAAAATATATTTGTAACATAGTTCCAACAACCTCAGAGAAGGGTAGAGGAACAAAATTGAGAATAGGGTTGTAGCAAGGTTTAAGATTCCTCCCACTTGCCTAATCTTTTGTATTGTTTTTACTTTGTGTGTGAAGTGAGACAATCCAATTCTAACATTCTAAATCTCCTTATACCGAAGATGTTCATGTTAAAAACCCTAAAATTCTTGTAATTATTATTATTGGTGTTCAAAACTTAAAAACTCTTGTAAATGTCACTAGCATCTTTTCTTCTTCTGATGTCCACTGAGTTATGATAGGTTTTTCCATCTTGGGGGCGGGGGTAAAATATACCAAAAAAAAAGAAAGGGAGTCCAAGAGAATTGGGGTGGATATATTGCATAAAGATAAGAGTAGCATTTTTTTTATTAATCCTCCATTTATAGGTAATGGAGGACCAGCTAAATATAGTCCATGTGTATTTTATTGAAATCGGTTAAATATGGCCCACATGTTTTTTATTTATTTGTACATGGACGATAATCACATATCTAGTGCCAATGAAAAGGAGCTTCTCACACATTAATAGTGGAAGGACATGACAAAGGAGGTTGTGAGATCATATTCACCTTCAAATCAACTTGAGATCTATCACAATTGATGTTTGTGATGGAAGCCTTGCAACATTCCAACAAAAATCTTGAGGATTGTTGGATTAACACAAAATGGAGGGTCATTGTTATGTCTCAAGATATATTCATGGGTGGCCAATGCAACTCAATCAGAAGTCAATAATCACTACACGAGATGAGATCCATGAACCTTGATGATGATGTGGGATTTCAGCTCCTCTTCGAACACTAGTAAGGATCAAATTGCTATTGTTGGTGGTCTTCTCAAGCATGTGTTCATAGAGCACTTGGAAAACCTTCATGGTTAATGAGGAGCAAGTGTTATAGGGGTTGTCAATGTAAGAGAAGATGGGATCCTACTCAATGGACTCAAGGATGTCATTCTCTCATAAGCAGAAGGGGAGGAGTTATCCTTGGGGGTTGAAGGCAAACATCTTCTTGGAAGGCTTCCAAAATTGTGGGACAACAACCTAGAGATTATTTTCATGGTGTCGAAGATTTATGACCTTGCTAAGGTAGGTTAACAACATGAGCTTGAAGGTCTCAATAGCCTAGGTCATCATGGAGGTTGAGTTGGCGTCGAGAGAGTTTATGTATTGATTTTATTACTCAACACTCTAGACATGGGTCATTACCTAGTTAACTAAGCACTAGAGCTTATAGGTATACACAACAAGTTGCAAGAAGACACATTGAAGAGGATATGTGACCAACGAGTTTTCCATTATTACTTCATGGGCACCCGTGGTCTAGTTTTTCCATAAAGCTTTTGTTTTTGCATATTTGAATTAACTAGTCTTGTCAGTTTGAATTTCTCTAAAATGGTAGATTGCACCATAACAATGAACCACAAAAACGACAAGGGTTAATATTCTATTCCATTTTGTAAAATTGCAATGCTTTCATTTCACCTCCTCATGGACCACTTGTTTATGACAAGATATCTCGTGAAGCAAAACTTTGCTACCTATATCATCAAGGAGAAGAGGTTGAGTTTTCATTCATATTTGAAAGTATTTGAAACATGGCATGTCATGGACGAAATGTGTCATCAAGTGAGCATAGTGTCGACTCACAATGAGACTCTTATAAAAAAAAAATAATGACATTTTGTCCTTTCTACAGAAAGACGAGTGTGAGGTAGATGAGATGGGCATTTGCAGTAATGCATTGCGGGTTCTCCTCATCTCGAGTATGTGCTTTGTGCCTTGTAAACATATCTTATGTTTAATAATGAAGATGAAGAATCATTGTCCATCATGGACGCATTGCCTCTAATTCATAATGTATAAGGTTGTCATACAAGCGAAGATGAGGCCGAGGGAGCTAATATCTAACTGTAGAGACATTGGGTGGAACAAAAATGAAATGGGTGTGGAGGATGCTTTGAGATTGACAAGCATTATAAGATATTCGATCTTAAACCTAAGGAAGGCTTGGCTATAGTGAATGGAAGAATGGTTGGCACCACATAATGGGTGATGATAGGTGTAAAGGTTGATTTCAATTGTCGTAGTTTAAACGTTTTATGTTTTGGTCTTTTTTTGGGGATATTTGCCCAAAATCTGGTGAGAAATTGTTG
>JZKD02S2165955.1:127910-152419 GCA_000966675.3 Picea glauca
TAGGAGATGAAGCGCCAAAAGTCATGTGGGCCCTGTTTGGGTAAGTGAGTACATCAACTTCCCGGGGTCGTAACTTTTGCATACGATCTTCGTTTTAGACGTGTGATAGCTCGTTTGAAAGGTATTGTTGAGGAGATTCATTTTGGGGGATCAATAATTCCTTTAGATATCATTGAGAACCTCAATCTCAAAAAACCTTCATTTGGACCCTCAAAATGGCCCCGGAAGTTAAAACCTACTAAAAATAGTAAATTGCCAAAATGGCCATAAAACTGTTTTGAGCCATTTGGAAAAGGTGGGTGGCCATCGATATCCACCTGGATCACATATTTGAGTGGTTAATTCTGTATAATTCGAGTGTCCCATGGGTTTTTCGACTGAATCCATTTCTGCATTCAAAAATGCAATTTAAACAACAAACAATTGTGATTTCGTGTAGATATATGTTGTCGGATTCCAACAAAAAAGGGCCAAAACGTAGAACAATTAGACAACGCCATTTCAATTTGGTCAAATGACATGGTGATGGTAATTTAGCATACAAGCATAGCAATGGTATACACACACAAATGCTGAAATTTATGGAATACCATTATATAAGCATGCTTGGATATGATGTAGAGTTTTAGGGGCATGCCAAACCATAAAAGGTAAAATGTTGACCAATTTTGATGTTGGAAAATGGATAGTTCTACTCACTTAAAAAATGTAATTATTGAGGTCCAATGTGATGGAGAAGTGTTTGGAAATTTTAAATTTCATTGATGGTTGTGTATAGTTTTACAATGAACAATAATAATTGAGTAGTGCAACATTAATAGTGATATATCCCGGGATATAAATATTTGAATGTGGAATGCTCAATTTTAATGGTGTATATTTCGTAATATATCACTATTAATGTTGTTATGCTCGACCACATTGACCCTCATGGCCCAATTGACCCAACTAACATGTCAGGATACCCCAGTTCTATAGGTTTTCAACATAGTTCCTAACACAGTAGGTTGATCACTCGACAGGGAGACAAGTTCATGAGAGGTCAAGCATGACCGAAGTTGCCCCCCCCCCTAACCCACTATGTAATAACAAATATTTTGTGACATTGGGACTTGCTACATAAGCAGGGGCCAAGGCCACGAAGCATCCTATCAATGGGTGGGATCTAGTTGATGCCAACCCTCTTGTCTCAAGTTGAGCCCTACCCTTAATGACCACGACCAACCTCATCCTACCACTAGTGTGGTCAATATCTAGTGTTGATTTGCTCATGCATTTGTCCCTTATCTATTTTCTTGTTATGTACTTGGACAATGTAAGGTAAACTTATTATGAGTGAATATTTTGGTTGTGGCTAGCCCACAATTTTTTACTTTTATCTTACTTGTGGAGGTTACACTCATTGCCTTCTTTTTTTATGAAAGCTCTCTCTGTATTACTCTTATTGAAGTGTTAAGGAGGCTATACTAAAAAATGTTGCATCACTCAATAACTCAATAATTATTGTATATCTAATTTTATATTCATTTTCCATTTTTATTTCTCAAACTCGATAATTTAAACTTTTATTAAAAGTACGAGAGAGAGGTCAAATAGAGATCAATGCACCACAAAGGGGATTAGTATGGGAAAACTTAGAGTTGCATTGTTACAATGCAAGAGCCAATCCTTACACGAAGAGAAGCAAGATGATTTATAACGCATGCGAGAGAGATTTTTGCATGTGTATATGTATAACATTTTAATTTGGCGTTGTCTAATTGTTCAACGTTTTTGTCTTTTTCGCCAGAATCCGAGGACATAAATCTACACGAAATCACAATTTTGTGTTGTTTAAATTGCATTTATGAATGCATAAATGGACTTAGTGTGTTGAAAAACCCCTAAGGCACTCAGATTACACATAATTAACCACTCAAATATGCAAATACAACAATTTATGGCCAAATTTTGGGCAAATATCCCCGGAAAAGGGCCAAAACGTAGAACATTTAGACTACGGATGATCCAAATGGATATAGGTGGCCACCCACCTTTTCCAACTGTCTCAAAACAGTTTTCTGATAATTTGGGCAATTTACTATTTTTAGCAGTTTTAACTTCCGGGGCCATTTTGAGGGCCTAAATGAAGGTTTTTCGGGATCTAGCTTCCCAATGATAGTTGAAGGCATGATTGAGCCCCCAAAATGAATCTCCTAGACGATACCTTTCCAATAGGCTATCATACGCCTAAAACGAAGATCGTATGCTAAAGTTACGACCCCGGGAAGTTGAAGTACTAACTTACCTAGATAGGGCCCACATGACTTTTGGCGCTTCATCTCCTAGGGTTAGGTTTTTGGATGTCTAGGTTTTTTGGCATTCCTGTTTATTGTAAAAAGGCCTTCAGAGCCTCATTGTAATAATCTGCTAGCGAATGAGTGCAACCGTCACATCTCTTCTCAGAGATAAGCCGCCACCATTCCAACAAGCTTGTTTCCGCTGCATTTTATAGTTTCAGCTTATTTACTTATTGAATAGAAAACCAATTTTACTGTATCTCTGTTATTTTGTGTTAAGCACCTATTAATAATCTGTAGTCATTTCGTTCTGCTCATAAAATTCGGATGAACGACTTTTATTTATTTTTAATGACATGATATTATTATATTATTATTTTTTAAATAGTTATTATAAATAAATTAATATGATGATAGTTATCATTTATTGAGACTAACTTATGTGTATTGAATCTTCTCATAAAGGATTAATTGATTTGTTCTTACAATCGAAAAGATTGGAAAGAAACTTTCCTACCTCTATTTAGTTTTCACATGTCAACAAGTAACAAAGATTACTAATGTAGAAAGTATGTTGAAATTCATACCTATTATGAGCATGTGCATGGAAATATAAGAGAATGTCTTTATCATCCTCCGCTTTCTTTATATCACAAAGATTACATGTTATTTCTTCTTGCAGTGTTTTGGGTCTTTCCCAATGCCCACGATCACTATGAAGCTTCTGAGAGTTCATTTGTATTTTAGCAATGTTAATTATATTCTTTAAGCAAGCTATAAAAAAAAGATACTTTTGAACTTTCAACTTTTAGTCGATGGTATCTTTATAGTAAAAAGATATTTTTGATCTTTTAACTTTGTGTCTTGGATCTCTTTACAATACATCAACTTTCCCTTATACGATATTTCCTTATTACACCACAATTTATTTTTAAATTTAGTTACGATAGTGCTTTTATTGGTATAGATATTTTGCAAAGTAGGTTGTCCCTCTATCCTCAAATGATTTAGTCAAGAATTTCAATCTTTCTTTCACCTCTACTGGGTCTCAACTGTATTTTACTTAAATTTGAAGTAATGATAAGAAGCCTCTTGTGTATTAACAACTGAGCGTTAATAAGGGGAAGGGGTAGCGAGGCTAGTCAATCTCGCAGGGGCGACCCAAGGAGGGTGGGAAGTCATAAGAGTGGGGGGAGGGTAGCTAATATCAAGAATAAATAAGAAAACTTTAGGCAAGGTAGGTAAGGTCTTGTTCCAACCCTATATTTATTACTGCCCTATATTATTGGTCCATCTGCTTTCCTTTGTCTCTGCTCTCTTGCTTGTTCTTTCATCTATTAGGGGTTGATGAAGTCGTTTCTGGTCAATGGGAAATAACAAATACAGTAACCGTAACTACAAAGATAGACAAAATCTTGACATGAACCAAACCACTAACACAATTCTCCCGCATGAACCTAGCTTTAGGTAGTAGCTTGGTTGGGGTGATATTAGTCAATGAATAGCTGCTACATGTCACCACCAACCACCACAGGCAACGATTTTGTTCCATAACTAGAATGTTGCAACCAACCAATCTTTCCCCGATCTCGTTATATATGGTCGAGCTCTTACATTATATATGATCAAGTGCATACTTGAATAGGCAAGCGTAGAGCTTGACATGCGTTGATGTACCAACCCCTGTGACTGAGATTACCGCAAGGTTATCTAAAATGTTATTATGTTCTGAAGGGCCATATACTACCACAAGGATAATATCTCGAGAAAGCTTTCAAGTCCAGCCATAGAGCATCCTTGTCGTTCATGCCGCAGTGCATCTGTCACCTCACGATAATGTCGAAACGCTCTGGATGTTGAACCAAGTGATAAGCCTGCCAAATAAGAATTGCTCATCCCGAGTCTTAATCTATTCATACATACGACTGAGTGATTTCCTTATTAAAGTACCCGCCCATTATTTGGTGAATGAAGTAATAGGGGCCTTTAGCTTGGTAGTCAGGGAAGAGAAAAGCTATCTTGGTCAACATATTTCCTTTCTTCATGCCCCACTCAATCATATAATAAGGTTCAATGCTGGTCTGATTCTCTATACATGGTTGAGTCGCAGGAAGAGCTTGGAGCTTGCTTCTTCAAACTTGTTTAGATATAGATACAACTTCACAATGGGAACGGTTTAGACACTGGCATTTAGAGATTAGTTCAGGACATACTCATTCATATCGATCTCCATAGGATCAAGACCTACTTCTTCGTATTAGGATTATTCAGATCAAGCTCCTTTTATTCCTATTACTCAAGACCCAATGACCAAGACCTAATATAAATCTTGCCCCCTATTTCCTACTACATGACATAGAGTAGGGTAGTTTCAACTTGCTATGAGGGATACTCCCGTGATTTCTTATTTTTCATGCAACGCTCCCCAAGTAAGTAAGTAACATAGCTTTGACATTCTCCCCGACCACTAACACAACTATTCCTCTTTCTCCCTTCATGGCAACTTATCTCTAGTCACTCCTCCTATCCCATATTCGCTTTTCTCATCATTTATCATTCATGTTGATTGTCTTATGCTTGTACATAAGGTACCTAATTATAGTCTTACTTAATCCAGATTATCTTGAGAACGAAATGGAGGCAAATATATAACAAAGAAAAATAGAGATATATTGCAATAAACACAAAGATATAGTGATACACAATTTCTATTAATGAACGAAATTTACATGAACTATAAAATGTTGAGCGAACTAAACTCACTAGAATGGTGGTAACTTATCTCTCAGAAGAGATGTAATGGCTACATGCATTCACAAGAAGATGTCTTTACAATGAGGCTCAAAAAGCCTTTTTAACATAAAGAATTAATGAGAAAACCCTAACCCTAGAAGATGAAACACCAAAAGTTTTGTGGGACCCGATGTAACCCTTGAAGATGAAATGACAAAAGGTTTGTAGGCCCCGATGGGGGTAGTTGATACGTCCATTTACGGAGGGCGTAACTTTTTCATACGATCTCTGTTTGGGGCGCCCGGTATACTATCAGAAAGGTCTAGCCAAGGAGTACACGTTTTGAATGGCTTAGCAGATAGAAAACATCGTTTAGGGCCTCAAAATCAACCCCATAATTTTAGGACTTGAAACACCGTAGAAAAAATGCCAAGGTGGAAAACTGTGTTTTGAGCCAGTGGAATAGGTGGTTGGCCACGAATATCCACCTGGATCATTCCCCTCCGCCCCCCAAAGGAAGAAATGGTCCCCATTGCATCAAGTTCTCATGGGAGATGTGAAAGATTTTGTTGAATCTAAACCTGGGTGAGGCGCTTGCCTTGTTGAAGAAGTTGTCCTACTTGTACTTGGCATTAACTTGTTGAAGGATGTCATACACATGTTGTTGGAGGGGTTGGATCCGTTCAATCTGTTATCCCCAATTTTCAAGGCACAACTAAGGAGATGATGTTTAGAGACCCTTAGGTTGCAGACATGGAGTATCGAGAGACAAATTAATGACAACATCCACATGCACAGACAGAGACCTGCATCACCACCATGCCACCTCGGTTCATCATGATGGAATTCACCACATCAACTTGCTTCTGGAAGACGATGGGTCTTGCTCCATGAAGTACAAGTCAAGTATTGTGGTAAGTGTCACTTTAATATTTCAAGCATTTAAGTATGTCACATTTAAAGTTTCTTTTGATTATAGAATGTTTGCTTGGAAGTTATGCTCTATGCCTCGTTTCACCTTGGTGGTTGACATTGCGCCGTAGTAAGTGGTCACCCTTAGGGATGGGTTTGCTATTGGAAGATCTCCTGCACAAGTCATCGTGCCATTCTCGATAATACTTACCATTTGTCACACTTCACCCCTTATTTGTCTCCTTATCTTTTCTGATTTTCAGGTGTATTGACCCAAGAAGGGATTGTACCTCATTTCATGGAAAGAAGGGATCGAAGGCCCAAAGGTTTGTAGCCAGAAAAAGATAAAATCCAATCATAAACATTCTAGATGTTCGCCCAAGGATCCCAAGGACAATGAAATATCTCTTGTAAGAAACTGATGGGACTCATGAAAAATAACAATATAAAAATGTCAACCAAGGTAGAGCATGTGTGGGCAATGTTTTCCATGCTTAGGTAGAAGCCCCACACATTGGCTTCAACTTGGGGAAGCATAATGTGACTAGGGTAAAGTCAAGGTGGACAATGTTTTTCATGCTTAGGTATAAGCCCCACCTTGGCTTCAACCTGGAAACATCTTACAAAACAAAAGGCAATAAATGGGCTTGGAAAAAGGATGCATTGAAAATGAAGGTGCAACACACCTTCACAAAGGCACCCATAGACGAGACATTGCAAACCCTTGTATGTCATGAACCCAATGCCCACAAGTCTTAACCCCCTATCCACTTCATCTTCTCTACATGACTTTGAGAGGTTTCCACCTAGGAAACACTCCTTGACTTGAGGATTGATTCACCTAATAGGTCATCTTGTCAACACTCCCATACCTAAACTTGGCAAATTGCATAGGGTCTTTGAGAAGTGTTTAATTTCATGAGGTATTTTTTGATGTACATGCTTAGATGACTCTTATATTAAATGTGATTTTACTTTCCATGATGCTTTGACTTGAAATTCTTGTAAAGCACACTTGTCTGTCCTCCCGCAACATTCATAAGAGTTATGAATGATGTTTTAAGGCCTTTTCTTGATGTCTGTGTAATTGTCTACTTAGATGACATATTCATATTTAAAAAATCTCGTGAAGAACATGTTAGGCATGTGAAGCAAGTCCTAGATGTCTTGAAGAAAGAAAATTTGTCTTTAAAGATGTTTGAATGTGAGTTTGGAAAGACCTCATTAGTTTACTTGGGACATATTGTTGGAGGGGGGCGATTGAATATAGATCCCTCAAAGTTCAAAGTCATTTTAGATTGGCCCAAGCTCAACAATGTAATAGAGGTTAGAAGATTTTTGGGAGCAACCCAATATTGGAGAAAGTTTATTGCTAACTTTTCTTCAATTACAGCTCCATTACATGTCATGACAAGCATTAAGCAGGTTTTCCATTGGGGAGGCAAGCAACAAAAAGCTTTTGATGCATTGAGGGAGAGAATTAGTTCAGCTCCAGTTCTTGCACTTCCTGAATTAAGACAACCATTTGAGATACAAACAAATGCAAGTAATAATGTCATGGGAGCAATCTTGTTGCAACATGGTAAGCCCATATGTTTTCATACTGAAACTTTTAATGGTGCAATAGTTAATTATCCTACATATAACAAGGAATTGTATGCATTGGTGCAAAGTGTGAAAAAGTGGAAATGCTATTTGTTGGGAAAATAAACTATTGTTCACATTGATCATCAACCTTTGCAATACTTGCAATCACAAACTAAGCTACAATAAGCAAGGCATTTTAGATGGATGGGATTCTTGCAACAATTCCACTTGGTGATAAGGTATAAGAAATACATTTATAACAAGGTTGTTGATATTATTTCTAGGCCTATTATTAGTGCTTCAATTATTCTTAAGCATAATTCTATCATGCATGAGAGCTATGTTGAACAATATGCTTTAGATGTTGATTTTAAATATGTATATGCAACTTTGTGTCAAGCTAACCAAGTGGAGGAATTGGATTACCATGTGCATGATAAACTTATGTATCATCTTGGAAAGCTATGTATTCCACAGGGTGAAAGAGTCAACTTCATAAGGGAAGCACATTCTTCTCTTATTGTTGGCCACTTTGGTGTAGGCAAGACGATGGCTAATTTGCAAAGGTATTGCTATTGGCCTAAAATTAATGAAAGTGTATCACGATATGTAAGAGGATGTTCTTTATGTGCAACAAGTAAGTCTAGCAACACAAAGTTAGGATTGTATACTCCACTTCTAGTTCCTTCTCGTCCTTGGGAAAGCATTTCCATGGACTTTGTAGGAGGATTACCTATGTCTAAAAAGAATCATGATTATCTTTATGTTGTGGTTGATCATTTAAGAAAAATGTGTATTTTAATGCCTTGCAAGAAGCAAGTTAAAGTTGAACAAACGACACAAATGTTCTTTCAACATGTATGGGTACATTTTGGATTGCCCAAATCCATTATTTCTGATCGAGATTGTCGATTTATTGGGAACTTTTGGTCAAGCTTATGGGCACTCATGGACACTGAGTTGAAAAAGAGCACAACATTCCATCCACAAACTGCTAGTCAAACAAAAGTGGTGAATATAACAATAATACATCTTATTCGTGGTTATTGCAACAAACATCATAAGTCTTGGGATGAGCACCTACACTACATTCAACATGCTTATAATCAGGCTAAGCATTCATCGACTCAAACATCTCCATATGAGGCATGTTTTGGTTATTTGCCAAAATCTCCTTTAGATTTGATCTTTGGGAAGGATATTGCCATTGATGGTCATTATGACATTGATAAAGCAAAGAAGTTCATTGAACAAATTCAATTGGTGCATCAAATGGTACAAGAACAGTTGGAAAAGAGCCAAGCTAAGTACAAGACAAGACATGACAAGCATCATGTTGATCACAGTTTCCAAGTTGGAGATGAAGTTTGGCTTTACATTAGCAAAGAGAGGCTTAAGGAAGAAGGTAAAAAGCTGAAACCAATCAAATATGGACCTTTTAAGATTCTTGAAAAAATTGGTAACAATGCCTTTTGTTTGAATTTGCCTCTTTATATGCAAATGTATGAAGTTGTTAATGTTGAGAATTTTACATTGTATGAGCCTCCTTTGATTGATGATCAAGGAGATCATGTTCAGATTCCATCAATAGATGAATTCTCACCAAAATATCTTTCAGAATTGCATTAGGATACAATCCTTGACATAAAGACGAGAACTTCAAAACGAGGGAATGTGGAGTACATTCGTTTTGGTCTCAAAGGCACAAATCCAAGCAAAGCTAAATGAATTGAAGTTGTAAGGGTGAGGGAACTGTACCCTCATCTATAGGTTGATTGAAATAGTCTTTTGCAGGTCCAAAAGCTTCCCAATGGGGAGGAGTGATCCACGGAATAAAAAAATGCTCAAAAATCAAAGTGTTTGAAATTTCTCGAAAACAATTTCATTGCATAGATCTCGTCCTCATGATCCCAACGCAACGTGAACGATCTCAAATGGAGTCTGTATGGAAAAGATATGGTGTTATGTCCATTTTCCCAAACAAGCAAATTTTGTTGACTGTGCAGTTCATACAGTCCGTACAGGCTGACATGGCAACTGCCTGTACAGTCTGTACAATTGACGTGGTAGGGTGATTGGAATGATAACGTGGTAGGGTGATCTGGTAGGTGACGTGGACCAATCAATGGTCGACACGTGGATTTTGGGTGGTCAATAATAGGGTGCCATGTGGCGGCCACATGGCACCCCATTGTTGTGTAAAATGATTGGTTTAGCTCTGTGGGGGTCGAACCCGCGACCTCCAAACAAGGCAAGGATTTTGCGTTGGCCGGGCTACTAGCCTGCCTACCATTTTTTCTTAACAATATAGTTTGCAACTTATATTTAAGCTTGAATATGGTTTAGTTCGGTGAGAAAAAGGGTCAGGGATAAGCCCCTGCCCTGGTCACACAAACCACAACACCTACCATATGTCTGAGGGTGCAAAGTCGTGGAGGGAGTTATCTAGCGGGTGTGGGTGGTTAGCCCAGCACATGGCCACATGGCCCATGCAGCCAAGACCTCCGGGATAAGGGCGCTAATTTAGCTAACCGTGTGCCATTTTTGCCCACGTAGCGAGAATCACGTTGGGGCAAGGTTTGAACACGCGTGAGCCAGGTTTTGGCATTCTAGGTACGATTTGGAGAGCATATACTAGCAATATTTGGGAAAGACTTCCACGAAGAGTATTTTCTTCATTTTTTGGCCAAATGAGGGGCAGAAAGAACCCAGACAGGGGTTCTTGGACATTCTGGGCCATTGGAGCCATCTATTTTTCATTCTTAGCATTGTAAAGTATTGTTTTAACACATTTGAGCATATAATTAAAATGATCCATTGGAAGTTGGACAAAGTTGGACGAGGAGACATATCCTAAGAGAGGGGTGAACTCCTTTATCATTTTGTTATGTAATGTGTTTATTTTGATGGTTGTTTATGATTGTTTTTGTTATTCATTTTAAGTAAAAACTTAATAATTTTATGTGCTTGCAACTTGATCCAATTGCCCAAGACACATACATTTCCCACTTGCAATTTCTATACACAAACCTTTTTAATTTTAGATTAATGATCCTTTGAGAGAGACTCTTTCTTCTTGCTCAATGGCAGTCAAGGACATAGTTTACTCTCCTCCCATAGGATCTTGGCAACTAGTTTTATCTATCCAAGCAAGGAGGTCTGCATGAGTAMTTCCACAATCACTCGTCGGCCTCGTTTATCAGCTTGTAATGAAAACCCTGCCAACAACATATAGCACCCAGAAAGACCTTATTACCCAGTACTTCCTCAAACTAGAGAGCTGTAAYTGCTCTTTTTCTCTTCTTGAGATTGGTTTTTTGACTCTGCTCTCTTCGCAAATATGCTTGCTCACTCATCTACCTCCGCCCACGAATTACCTCTTTCTTGGCTTCCTCAGCAAGGTTGTGTGGGTCCAGATCCCTAGCTTGTGGTTAGGTCTAGAAGTCTTGCAGATGGGTACTTTGCCACATCTCCTTATTAACTCTTGAAGAGGACTCTTCTTGCTACCACTCTGACTGGTAATTCATTTATGGGTCAGAGGACTATTCTGAGTCAATCATTATATTTAGTAAGGTACTAGTTTGGTGGGGGTCATCTCAACCATTTTTGGTTCCCCTCACCATCTCTCTCATAGCATCCACGTTCTATCTTGGAAAACCCCCCCTTTCAACAGTTATGCAACACTTATCTATTTTCAATTAATAACAAAAAATACATACATTGTCCTTTTATATGAAAAGGTTCATCAAATCAAACATTCACACATATCTCATTTGCCATAGTCTCTTGGCCAGTTATAGTTGTATTTACAAACTGGGGGAAACAAGGGTATTGCAATCCCCTCCCCCTCAAAGGAATATCGTCCTCGATGTTCTATCTGCCTATGTGTTATGTATGTACAAAAGTAAACAAAAATGGATATGCATGTTTCATGGCATCCTCCATTTCCCATGTAGCCTCATATGGGCCAAAGTGTTTCCACTGCATCTTGACATGTGCAATGGTTATGTTCCTGAGTGTTGTTTGCTTCTTGTCTATTATGCATTGAGGTTCTGGCAAGAATTATGCCTCTGGTTCTGCCTAAATCACAGACCAGTCAATTATATGATTAGAATCATGTACACATTTCTTCAATAATGAAACATGGAAAACATTATGTACCTTCACTATGGGGGGGAGTGATAGCCTATAGGCTACATGTCCCATTTTATCCAAAATTTCAAAGGGTACACAATACCGAGGTGCCAACTTGGCACAAGCTCCCATTCTCAAGGAGCTCTTCCTAGGCCTAACTCATACATACATGTGATCCCCTGTTTTGATCTCTCTAGGAGTCCTCTTTCTATATGCATAGCTTTTCTGTCAATCCTGAGCTATTTTCAGATTTTGCTTTATCTGAATTACTTGTTGTTCCATTTATTTCAACATGTCTAGCCCGATTGTAATTCTATCTACTGAGTTATCCCAACTGGTTATAATCTTGCATTATCTACCATAGAGGGCTTCAAAAGGGCTCATCTTCAATGACTCTTGATAGCCATTGTTGTAGAAAAACTCTATCGGTAGCAGGTAGTCTTCCCACTTCTTAGGTTGATGAATTACATGCATCCTTAACATGTCCTCTAATGCTTGGTTTACCCTCTCTGTCTGTCCATCAGTTTAAGGGTAATAGGTTGTGCTAAACAACAATTTAGCCTCGAAACCAACCATTAAATATTTCCAAAATCTTGAAGTAAATTTCGTATCTCTGTCAGATATGATCTCCTCAGGCATGCCATGCAACCGAAATAATTCTTTCATGAAGATACTGACAATCTATATTGCCTTGCAAGTTGACTTGACGAGAATGAAGTGAGCAACCTTGATCAATTTGTCGACCACTACCATGATGGCATCATTCTGTATAGCTGATTTTGGTAATTTTGTGATGAAATCCATGGAGATAGTTTCCCATTTCCATTATGGGATTAGCAAGGGCTGCAACAAACCTGTTGGATGCCGACGTTTTGCCTTAACCTGTTGAAATTCTAGACACTTAGCCAAGTAATCAACTATGTCCTTCTTCAGTCTCGACCAATAAAACAATTTCCTAGTGACTGTGATCATCTTCTGATAACCATGATGACCAATATATGGTATTGTGTGTAGTTCATTCATCATGAAACTATTCAGGTCGTCACTATTCGGGATATACAACCTACCTTTGTAAGTTAGCAGACCATCATTCAACATTTGATAACCTTCATACTTCGGCCCTGTGGACTCTTGTTCTAAGTACGATTTTACAGTCTTGAAGGATGCATCAATTTCTTGTGCACTCTTGACTCTCTCCCTGACATCTGTTTCACAGGTTCTTACCACTAGCAGGTGAATCATTTTCACACTTCTGCTAAGGGCATCGACCACCCTATTTTCTTTTCCTTTGATATGTTTAATTTCAAAATCAAACTCACTAAGGACAGTCATCCATCTAGCTTGTCTAGCATTAAGTTTTGGTTGATCAAACAAGTACCTAAACCCACAATGGTCTGTCATAAGCACAAATCTTATACCTAGGAGGTAATGCCTCCACATTTTAAAGCATGCACTATGGGAGCCAATTCTAGATCACGTGTCACATAATTGATTTCATGCTCATTCATTTTTTTGGATCCATAGAAAATTACATGTTCTTCTTGCATAAGGACTCCTCTGAGTCCTTCCTTGCATGCATTTATACACAGAAGGAAGTCCTTGTTTGGGTTTGCAATATTCAGCTTAGGTGCATTGGTTAGAAGGTATTTCATCTCTTAGAATCTCTCTTCACATTTTGATGTCGAAATGAATTTAACGCCCCTTTTCTGAAGGGAAGTGATTGGGCAACCAATATTGGAAAATCCTTTTATTAACCTCCTATAATATCCTGCTAGGCGCATAAAGGATCCGATATCAGATACATCCTTTGGGGTAGGCCAATCCATGATGGATTTGATCTTGTTAGGATCCATTGCCACCCCTTCTTTAGAAATAACATGGCCTAAGTAATGGACTTGTTTCTGGAAGAAGTCACACTTACTAGAATTAGCATAGAGATGATGTTCTCTCAGTACTTGAAGCACTAGCTTGAGATGTTCTTCATGCTCTTCCCTATTCTTAGAATAGATTAGGATATCATCAATGAAAACCAATACACATATGTATAATAATTTACTGAGTACATTATTCATTAAGCACATAAAAGTGGTTGGTACATTGGTTAGCCCAAATGGCACCACCACAAATTCATAGTGACCATATCTTGTCCTAAAGGTTGTTTTGTGGATGTCTTCATCCTTAATTCGGACTTGATGGTATCCAGACCTCAAGTCAATCTTGGAGAAAATTGTAGCACCCCTTAATTGGTCAAATAAGTCATCGATACTTGGCAAGGGATACTTATTCTTTATGGTGATCTTATTGAGTTGCCTATAGTCTATGCACAACTTAAGTGTGTCATCGTTATTTTTCACAAACAAGGTTGGTGCTCCCCATGGAGACACACCGAGCTGAATGTAACCTTTTTCCATCATTTCCTTTAGCTCTAGCTTGAGCTCAACCAACTATCGTGTACTCATTCTATAGGGTGTTCTAGACACTGTCACCGCTCCTAGTGCAAGTTCTATTGAAAATTCAACATCTCTTCTTGGAGGTAGACTTGGTACCTCTTGTGGGAAAAAATCTTTATAATCTTAATACAGGATGGTCCTCTGGGCTTGGTTTGTTGTTCTCAACAGATTCCAACACTTGTATTGCATATAAAGGGCATCCTTTTCTACAATACTTCTTCACCTGAAGGGTTGGTATTTGTCTCACCGAGACAAACTTTTGAATCCCTTGTAGGGTTACCTTCCTCCCTTCTTAATTTTCACACTCCAAAGTTTTGTTGTAATAGTCCAACTTGGTTTTATGGGCATCCAACCAGTCCATGCCAATCAACAGGTCATAAGATCCTAAAGAGAGTGTGTTTAGGGTTGCATGGGTGGGTAATCCGCTCATAAGGAATTGGCATGCTGGTATGACCTTTGTTACTTTTCTTTTGGTTCCAATGGCTAGTTGTACCAACCATGATTTAACATGTTTAACTTGTTTCAATTTACATTTGTCAACAGTTTGAGGGGAAACATAACTCAAATTAGAACTAGGGTCACTTAAAATGAAAACTAGATGGTTGGCAATCATACCTTCCATATCCACCATTGAAGCTTGGTGGTCGACTTGTTTATTATCCAAGGCTACATAAATCCATGGTATTCTCCTAGCCACATCATGGACTGTGGTAGCCTCTTGGATGTTGTAAACCCTCCTATTGTTATGTTGCATATATGGGTAGTCTCTCAACAAATGTTCTTCTCCACAACCCCAACATTTCAAGGGTTCTCTCTTTGTGTTATCATTCTTACCTGGGGCTAGATTTTTTAAATGCCCACTAAACCTATGGTCCATCATGAAAATAAGGAAACCAAACAAGTGACTAAGATTTATCCAAAGGGTTTATTTCCACTCTGAGAGGGGAAATTTCGTTGGTTTACAGTTTTAGTAGGAAGGCTCATTTTAGAATCCTTCCCATAGTTCTTAAATCTTAAGGGTTTAAACCCCTTTTTCTTGAATCTCGAACTACTTTTCTTCTTCCAGTCCGTGTGAGGGTCTGTGTTGTTCTTGAACTACTCATAGCAATACCTTGCCTTCTGAATAGTGTCTTCTAAGGTCTTTGGCTCATCAAATTCAATCATGTCCTGGAAGAATTGAGGTAGTCCACTAATAAATCGTTTCATCTTTACCTTTTCATCTTTGATGTAGGGCACATACCTTATTAGCTCAAGGAATTTATTGATATATTCCTCTATTGTGAGTTGTCCCAACTTGAGTTCATATAACTCCTTGGTCTTCCCATCAAACTATTTCTCTAACAAATACTTCTTCTTGAAGTATTTCTCAAATTGTTTCCATGACAAGTCCTTCTCATGGATTCCTTTCACAGTCCTAAGGTCCTCCCACCAAATGGAGGCCTATCCATTCAGGTTAAAAATGGTTATTTGAACCTTGAATTTTCAGAGTAGTCATGGACTATGAAGTACTTCTTCAAGACAAGTAGCCAAACTTCTGCTTCTTCCCCCTTCTTAATTTCTCAATCGAAAGTGGGTGGTTTGGATTTCTTGAACTCTTTAGGTTCGCGACTCTTGGAATGTTTCCTCTTCTTTCTTTTCCTCTAGGAGTGCGAACTAGTTTTGCTACTAGAGGATTCCTTGGAGTTATTAGTTTCCTCACCAAAGGATTCTTTCGATGAGTGTCTCTTGGCTCCATGTTGGGCCTTCTTTTAGGTGCTCCTCCTTGCGTGGCCACTTTCATGGTCATTCTTTCGTATCTTAGGTGGACTCTGGGTTTTCTTCGTATGATGTATGTCCACATGAATGATTGTTGGTCCATGCTGCAACTGCCTTTGTTTATTTGATAAGCTTTGCAGTAGGACTGCATTAATTTCTGTTTGTTTTTCCTACTCTTTTATCAACCTTTCATTGTCAGCCTTACAACTCTATAATTCTTCCATGAGGCTTCTTACAGTTCCAACCAAATCTGGAGGGGTGTTCACTGCCCTCCTTTCATCGGATTCTTCTTCTCTATTGTGGGAGTTTTCCCACAATTCATGGTGTGTCACCATCCTTTATGTTGTAGTTTTCATGCGGTCCACTGACTGCTTGAGTGCTGATAAATTTTTTTTTGTTAGTTAATGATCTACTAATTTATGAACAACACACAGTTCAGATTTTTCAAACATATACAAAAACATAAGGTTTTGTTTCTTTCTTCAGTAGAGGTTTAACTAAGCCTCCTAGGAATGGGGCAAAATAGGGTGTCACCAATAAAAATTCTCTAAATAATATTTTTGAGTGACTCGTTCATGGGCCCAAGCAGGCCAAGTGTTCTAACCACGCTCTGATACCAATTTGTAACACACCCGACCCCTAAGTACCCTTTTATAGGAATGGGGCATAAATTTTGCTTACTTTAATCATCTCGAATAATCTCTTTGAGATGTTCATCCTCTTCTACTCGCCTGTAGATTTCTAACAACGGTTACGAGGCTCTAATTCGACCTTTGGTTTACAAATTATGGCTTTTCGAAGTTCTTCGAGCATTTATTGGTTGAGGGCCACGTGGTGCCCATGTGGGTCCATCTCGTTCGTACCATTTCCAGGTTCCTACCTTCTGTAGAGAAGGTCCATCTACCATCTGAACCAATGATGAGACTTAATCCTCATCTAACACACAGGCTAGAGGAGAATTCGACGTTCGACGCCGAACGTCTCTTTTTCTTACTGCATGCATGTTCTCCAAAATCCTGAATTCTTGGACTCCCGAAGGAGCCCAAAATCCCTCCACGTGGCTCCGGCCTTCGGGCCTTTCAAATTTCCGTTGGCCACCCCCAAGATAGACCATGATGCTATGAGAGAGACTCTTTCTTCTTGCTCAATGGTAGTCAAGGACAAAGGTTACTCTCCTCCTCCCAGTTGATCTTGGCAACCTGTTTTATCTATACCAAGCAAGGAGGTCTGCACAAGTACTTCGTCACTCGTCAGCCTCGTTTATTAGCTTGTAAAAAAAACCCTGACAACAACGTCTTGTGCCCAAAAAGAGCTTATTACCCAGTACTTCCTCGAACCAAAGAGCTATAACCACTCTTTTTCTCTTCTCAAGATTGGTTTTCTGACTCTACTCTCTTCGTAGGTCTGCTTGCTCGCTCCTCTGCCTATGCCCACAAATTACCTGTTTCTTTCCTTCCTCAACAAGGTTGTGTGGGTCTGAATCCCCAACTCATGGTTAGGTCTGGAAGTCTTGCAGATGGGTACTCTTCCCCATCTCCTCATTAACTGTTGAGGAGGACTCTTCCAGCTACCACTCTGACTGGTAATTCATTTCTGGGTCAGAGGACTGTTATGAGTCTGAGTCATTAAAGCTAGTAAAGAAATTGTTTGGTGGGGGTCATCTCAACCGTTTATGGTTCCCCTCACCATCTCTCTCATAACATTCATGGTCTATCTTAGCAACCCCCACCTTTCAGCAATTATGGAGCACTTATCCAGTTTCTATTAATAACAGAAAATACATACATTTTCCTTTTATACGAAAAGGTTAATCAAATCAAACATTCACACATATCTCATTTGCCATAGTCTGTTGGCCAATTATAGTTATATTTACAAACTGGGGGAAACAAGGGTATTACATCGACCTCCTTGCTTTGTGGTTTACCCTAATTTAAAGTGGACATACTCTTTTTAGTGATCTTGTATAAATAGACATCAATGCCATTTCATTTTGACTTAACTCACACTTGGTAGAAAGACTCCTTGGCTCAAATTTGCGCCCCTCTTGGGAAATTTTACTTATCTCTCTCTTCTACTTGCTCTTGTGATGGTTTGTCTTTGCTATTGGGTGTATAACTGATGTGGTGTCTCTCTTGGAGGCTAATTCTTGCATTGTGATGGGATTTTCTTAGTTAAAAAGGAGTTTATCTTGTTAATGCTTTGACTAGGTAAGGAATTTTTTCTTAGTTATTGATTCTTTCTTGGTTGCAAGGTTAATTTGCTAAGATCTTGGGGAGTATAAGGGCATACAATCCCACTAAGTCTATCATAATTGTCTTGAATAATCTATCGTACAAAGGGTTACGAGGAGAAATAAAAGGGCTTACACCCTCCTAGTTTTATCATTGCTAGTCTTGCTTGCCTTAGGGAGTAAAAGAGCTTAATCCCTTAAGGAAGTAGCATAACTAGCTTATGCATTAAAAGACTCCATAACCCAATAATCTTAGGCACAAATCTCTTGCATTGGAGAAATAAAATCATTCCATTGGTATACATGAAATTACGAGATATTGAAATTGTCTTAGTTTGAGTCTTTTCTATGTGCTTTAGGCTTGCTAAGGCCACTAGGGAGTCTTGATTGCCCAATGATTTCTTGTTGATGTTATAAATTTAAGCGACAACCATTAGGGTTGTAACTAATTGCTCTTAATCTTTCACTTTAACTCTCTTTTCAACCGTTAGAAATTGCTTCAAAGCTGTCATACTAAACTACTAGTTGTTGTGAATCTTTTGGGTGGTTACTTGTAATTTTTGATGGTTGGAATTTTCTGTTGTAGAATATGTATTCTTCAGCCATAAGGCTGTCACAATATCTCTGCAATAACATCATATAACAACCTTACATTGTTGCTAAAGTATTGTCTTATCTAACTCGAGTTATACTAGTCATTGCTGGCTTATCTCTTATATCTTTTAACTAGACTTTAAGTGACTTATTTAGCAACTTTTTTTGTCATTTATTTGTTGATTTATATCATTATTTACTACTGCTATATAGGAACACAAGATTCACTTGCTTGTGCATTGAATATGTTGGCTTGTATCCCTTCTATTTGTCTTGTCTCACACAGGTCTAACACTTTGGTGCAGGTACTCAAGATCTTTGGCAACTTCCCTCAACCATAAGACATCCTCTCAAGCCTACCTTCATTTCCATCTTTGAACTATAGGGGTTTATCTTTCCACTACTCAATTTTCCATCTCTTTTCCTCCCAGGGTCACCTGGGACTTCCCCCTTGTGTAGGATTCCTCCTTAACTAAAGTGAGGGGAGGGTTTATCTAAGGTGATAGTGGGTAGACTCTCCTGTAGTTCTTGCCATCTTGTGGATTGGGTCGGGCTTTTCTGAACCTACAATTTGTGCGATAACATTTTGGTGCCATTGTCATGGGGGATTTTGAATCCTCTTTCGTGCCCTAACGACTCTTTGGTTAACTATCCCAAAGCCTTTCCCTAGTTTGCTTGGTGACTCCACTGGAGGGAAGTTCCCTTTCCCTCTCCTTATTTGATTAGCTAAGACTCACATGGTGACTCCACCATATCAGAACCCTTCTTCTCGAAGAACCCTTCCCCTTGGAAGATTCAAACCTTCCAAGACTTACCAAAGAAGGCCTCCTCTCAATTCCCCTGTTGTCAAATAACTCTGTCACAGTAATATCCCACTTGTACCAATGGATCATCCTTGGGAAAAGGGCCTCTATAAGCCATTAAACAAGGTAGCCATAGATGTATATTCCATCATCATGCCTAAGGAAATCAACAAATGGTTGCCAAAGTTTGTTGGGAACAATGTAATCACTCTAGAACAACACTTACATGCCATTGATTGAGACATGCAAAATGGAGTAGAACATGAAGATGTTGCATTAGAGATGCTAGCAACATCTCTCACTGAAGATGCCCAAAGATGTTTTGATGACTTACAAGATGATCATCTTACCAGTTATGAAGACTTTTCTAAGTTGTTCAAAAGCAGGTGGTCACTGAAGAAAGATAGCGGTATGCTGATGAATTAGTTCAACTAGGTAAAGAAAAAGGAGAACAAGACGATTAGTGTGTTTGATACCAGATTTGACAAACTGCATAGCCAAATCCCCTAATATTTGCACCCTAGCACAGCAACAACCCGTCTCCTTTATGTCAATGCCTTTGAAGGGAAATTTGGTTTCATCCTAAGGGACAAGAAACCCCACACTTTGGCAGAAACCAAAGATTACAGTGCATACATTGAAGAAAATATTGTGTGCTTTGGGTTTGATCCTTTTCAGTATCCTCGTGCCAAAGAAGAACCCAAGGCAAAGACAAATACAAACAATGCACCATATCTAATTTCTCTTATAGCTCAGAAGCTTGATAAAATGAATACTCAATTTGTCCAGAATCAAAATCAAGTTATGAGTTGGTTGACAATTTTGGAAAGGAATCAGTCTGCTCCCAAGCATCCATTTGTTGGAAAGGAACCTATAGGTTGGAAGGCAAAGCATCAACAAGAGGCAAAGGCTCATGACACATTGATTCCAAGAAGGTGAAGGTTTACAGTCTCATAGAAGACGTGAAAGTCTGCGTGGAATATTTCCCTTACATTAGCCTCGTCATGAACATAGTGGTAATTGATATTCCAGATGCTTGGAGAATGCTCTTATCGAGGAGTTGGGTGACCACTCTTGGTGGGTTTCTTAGCATGGACCTCACTCATGCGCACATTCCTATGGGAGATGGTACTTTCGAGATTCTCTATAACCATGAGGTATCCAGGAAACATGTATTGGATTGGAATGACTCTGATTATAGTAGCGAGGATGATCTTGACGAGGTTCCAGATACCATTTAGTATGATCCACAAGACCTACCTTTCATGCAAAAGGACTGCATAGATGCTCTACTTCCAAGGACAAATGAATACAAAGATAAAGTTGCAAAATTCCAAGGAAAAGAGCTAGGGTCCATCAAGATATTGAAGAAAGAAGAAAATGAAGGCAATAAAGAACATCATAAGGCTATTAAAAATGTAGTCAACATAGAGCCACTTTTGTACCTGTACATTGAGAACATACCCTACATCAACTACAATGAAGGAAGTCTTACATTCATGTGGGATAAGAAGAAGGGAAAGCCCATATATGATCAGAAAAATGGCAACTATTGGCTTGGCCCTTACATCGTCAAGAAGAAGTTCGATAATGAAAAACACTACTTGTCAGCTTTGGATGGAAGAAAGATGCCATTACTAGTGGATGGGTCTCTTCTTTGACCCTACATTCAAGGTACATGACTTCTTCAGGGCCTCAGTCCCAAGTAAGTAGGTAGGTCATCTTGTTTTCTTGCATTTTGCATCTTAATTGCTCATGGTAGTTTAGTTGCATTTCATTTTGCTCTATTTGCATTTTTTTTTACATACTTCTCTTTTATTATATTATATGAAAAATAAAAAAAATTCTTTTCTATATTAGTTGTTATTTTTGAGATTTTGATTTTGATATATATGGACAAAGGGTGAGTAGAGCCACCCTAGATTTTACAGTTTTATTTTTCAATGTAGGCACAGGTCTGACCAGGAGATGTTGAGGTTTTATCCCCAATTTCTAGGGACAACTAAGGAGATGATGTCTCGAGGCCCTTAGGTTGCAGACATGGAGTACTAAGAGAGATATGATTGACAATGTCCACATGCACAGACAAAGACCCACATCACCACCATGCCACCTCGGTTCATCATGATGGAATTCACCACATCGGCTTGCTTTCGGAAGATGATGGGTCTTGCTCCATGAGGTACAAGTCAGGTATTGTGGTAAGTGCTAGTTTAATATTTCAAGCATTTAAGTATGTTGCATTTAAAGCTGCTTTTGATTATAGAACATTTTCTTGAAAGTTGTGCTCTTTGCCCTGTTTCACCTTGGTGGTTGACATTGTTCCCTAGTAAGTGGTCCCCCTTAGGGATGAGTTTTCTATTGGGAGATGTGCTTGACAAGTAATTGTGCCATTATCGATCATACTTACCATTTGTCACACTTCACCCCTTATTCGTCTCCTTATCTTTTGGGATTTTCGGGTGTATCGACCCAAGAAGGGATTGTACCTCATTTCACGGGAAGAAGAGGTTGAAATCCCAGTGGTTTGTAGCTGGAAAAAGATAAAATCCAATCGTAAACCTTCTAGATGTTTGCCCAGGGATCCAGAGGACAATGAAATGTCTCTCATAAGAAATTGATGGGACCCATGAAAAATAACAATATAAAAATGCCAACCAAGGTAGAGCGTGTGTGGGCAATGTTTTTCATGCTTAGGTAGAAGTCCCACACATTGTCTTGAACTTGGGGAAACATAATGTGACCAAGGTAGAGTCAAGGTGGACAATGTTTTTCATGCTTAGGTAGAAACCCCACCTTGGCTTCAACCTGGAAACATCTTAAAAAATAAAAGGTAATTAACAGGCTTGGAAATAGAATGCATTGAAAACGAAGGTGCAACACACCCTTTACAAAGGCACCCATAGATGAGACAATACAGACCCTTGTATGTCATGGACCCCATGCCCAAAAGTCTTAAGCCCCCATCCACTTCATCATCTCTACATGACTTAGAGAGGTTTCCACATAGTAAGAACTCCTTGAATTAAGGACCGATTCACCCAATAGGTCATCTAGTCAACCCTCCCATACCTAAACTTGGAAAATTGCATAGGGTCTTTGAGGAGTTGTTTAATTTGATGAGGTAGTTTTTGATGTACATGCTTAGATGGCTCTTATATTAAATGTGATTTTACTTGCCATGATGCTTTTACTTGAGATCCTTGGAGGGAGTACGTGTCTCTCTTTGCAGGACCTTATTGATGGACATTTTGGAGGAACAAACTCATCTTGGGCCTTCATTGGGGCAAGAAGCCCACATGTTGGATGCCATGACCCACACCTTCGGACTAGCTTGATGATGGGCATTTCCTTTGGAGGCAGAAGAAGACACCTTGGAAACTGACACTTGGCCTTATTCTAGCCCAACAACCTACTTGGGAGCTCTTATACCATGTTTCTAGGCTTGATGTCTTGCTTAGGGCTAGGGCATGTGGTGGTGAAGATGGACACTTGGCATGTCTTGATGGAAGACCCCTTGCAGTAAGGAGGATACTCTTAACTTAAAGACACATGGCCTTTGGAGGCCTAACACTACCTTCTCCAACATCAACGACTTCCTACATGTGCTAAAACATCACTCCTCGAGGGGATGACATCATGTTTTAGGGATTTTCTTATGTGCAAATCAAATTTAAAGTTGTAAAGGGGCAAATTAAAGGAGGTAGGCCTCCTTGCTTTGTGGTTTACCCTAATTTAAAGTGGACAAACTCTTTTTAGTGATCTTGTATAAATATAGATCAATGACATTTCATTTTGAAATAACTCTCACTTGGGAGAAAGACTCATTGGCTGAAATTTGCGCCCCTCTTGGGAATTTTTACTTATCTCTCTCTTCTACTTGCTCTTGTGATGGTTTGTCTTTGCTATTGGATGGAGAAGTGATGCGCTATCTCTCTTGGAGGATAATTTTTGCATTGTGATGGAATTTTCTTGGTTAAAAAGGAGTTTATCTTGTTAATGCTTGTACTGGGTAAGGATTCTTTGCTTTGTTATTGCTTCTTTCTTGGTTGAAAGGTTAATTTGCTAATATCATGAGGAGTATAAGGGCATACAACCCCAATAAGCCTATCATAACTATCTTGAATAATCTATTGTACAAAGGGTTACTAGTAGAAGTGAAAAGGCTTATACCCTGCTAGTTTTCTCCTTGCTAGTCTTGCTTGCCTTAGGGAGTAAAAGGGCTTACACCCCTAAGGAAGTAGCATAACTATCTTATTCTTTAAAAGACTCCATTACCCAATAACTTTATGTATGAATCTCTTACATTGGAGAAATAAAATCATTGCATTGGTATACGTGAAGTTACGAGATATTGAAATTGTTTCTGTTGGAGTCTTTTGTACATGCTTTAGGCTTGCTAAGGCCACTAGGGCGTTTTGATTGCCCAAGGATTTCTTGCTGCTGTTATAAATTTAAGCTACAGACATTAGGGTTGCAACAAATTGCTCTTAAACTTTCACTTTAACTCTCTTTTCAACTATTAGAAATATCTTGAAAGTAGCCATAGTATACTACTAGTTTTTGTGAATCTTTTGCGTGGTTTACTTGTAATTTTTTATGGTTGGAATTTAATGTTGTAGCATATGTGTAACACACCCACTACCATAATCAAATTTTCATTGATTTCTGCAGAATCAGAGCCTCCGAAATATCTACGAAGGCCTAGCGTAAGCTAGCTCTTTCTCTCTCTCTCTCTGTTCCCATGTGATCGCGGGTCACGATCACAGGTCAAATGATCATGGCGCCTCTTTGTATTTCGCTCCTTAGCGCTACAGGGATGTCAAATCGTTCGAATCTACAATCGCCAAACCCCGATAGGGTTAGTGAGTGGCCAATAGGGACGAATCCCTACAGGGTTAGCAAATGGCTATTAAGAATAGCCCTGTCGTGCGGTTGAGTGGAGTACAGGTGGCGAGAGGGGAAACACGACACAGTGGGCGACGTGACAGGAGACGAGTCCCACTTCACACGCCACACCATTCCGGAC
>JZKD02S2165955.1:171691-201633 GCA_000966675.3 Picea glauca
ATGTCAAAGTACTCATTAGTGTGATATGAGGTCTCCTTTGCATACCCATTGTACCATATCCATATTCTTTCGTAAGTTACCATGTACACCACTGACCCAATCATACCTCACATCCTTTGCACAATCCCTTGCTATTAGCCACCACATCATAAGTATGGAATTGGTGTTCTCATTTATCAACAACATAAACATGATATCAATGCAAATAAGCGCAAATAAGCATATATATGAACAATACCTCTCTAGAATATGAACGATACTAATTCGAGAAATATAAGCGCAAATAAGCATATATATTAAGAAATAAAAAGATTAAACCCACAAAATACAACCCTAGAATTAATAATTCCAAAAGAGAGAAATGTTCATGGGATTTAATCTAGTGGAACCTCCATTGAGTAGATTTCAACGACAATTTTTTGAGAGTTACAAATATGACTTGTTTAAAGGTTATGTGTGAGATTGTACAAGCAAAATACACTGAGCTCCCTAAAACAAAGATATTTTGTATTAGATGATAAAAGAATGCTTAAATCCTAGTAGCAAAGAAAATAATTACCTAGGCGGGGTGATAGATAAGTGGACAGATTCCATATAGTTTATCTATTCGATATAGTGCATGTGTACTTTGTCTAGTTGATTAGTGAATATTAATGAAATTCTTATAATTTCTTTTAATTTGAAATTTCATTGGAAGAAATTCTTGAAATAAACCATTAAAATTTGGAAACATGACATCCTCACAATTAAGATGGATTTGTGCAATATGTAAATGAAATGATTCATTTTTTAAGGCTGATCTTTGACAATTTTGAACTCTTCCATAAATTTTATGTTATTTTGCCTAGTTTCAATTTTATCAGATGCATTTATTAAAATTCTTTTAGTAATTTGCAAGTTCATATATCCATGAAATCTTAGGATAGAAAGTTAGGAAGTATTTCTTGATATTCTATAAGGTACTAGTCTTTAGGTTGTAGTTAAAAAGCTTTCATTCATAATGCATCACCATATAGGTTTGGTACCTTAGCCAGGTGTCTTAGTTATTAAATAGTCAAATACTATTGGTTATGGTTTTCCTACTTCTCCTTATTGTGAAGGAGACATTAAGGTTTTCACTTCATTTTCATCTCATTTAGGCCACCCCATACTTCAGAGTATAGTCACAAATATAGTTGTTAGTTTTTTCAATATATGCCTTTGATAATTTGAAGTTGTTATACATGCTTATGCCTTCAAGTTGTTATATATTATATTTTCATTTTATGTTTCTATATCTTATGTTTTCACATTCGTGTATTTTTAAAGGATAGATCGAGGCGAGATGTCGAGACGTGAGTCTCCAAATATGCCTCGCAAACGCTCAAGGCCATCAAATGGAGGAAGAGGAACCCCTTCTTCGAATGAGACATTGAGGACGTTGGACACCCCTATGTTAGCAAGGCATGGTAGCTTGGGAGGGGTAGCAGTGACAAAAGGAAATCTAGTGAGATGAGGAGATGATCAGATAAATCGGTGAATAGATCATCCATACAAAGTGATTGGAATAGAGCTATGGATGCATCTTTTTTAGATGGGTTGCACTTAAATACTCCAACACAAGAGAATGTAGGTAACCCATCACATCAACAAAATATGTTTGGTAAATTTCTTTTGTTTTTGTATTTTTTTGTGTATTTATGTTTTTTTTTTTTTATGTGTTTTTCTTAAATGTTGTAATTAGTTTCAAAGTTGTCTTTGTGTAGAGGATCAATTTAATGCAGGAGGTGATAATGAAAGAGAGAGTGATTATCATGCAGAGTCCAATGTTGGTGAAGAGGGTGAAGGTGGATCAAGGGGGCATTATCAAGAAACCAAAGATTACACACCTACGCCCACCTATCCCTCAGATGTTGGTGATGAGCTTCCTTCGGAAGGGTATGCTGAAGCAATGACCCTCGAACAATGCTCATGTATTAAAAGCAGGCTGCTGAATGATTTGAGGTGCTTGGATCTCCCTTGAGAGAGCAAGCAAATCTTGGAGATTGTTTTGCATTCTTTGCAGAACTTTATGGATGCATACCAAAAGATGGGGCCAACGACTAATAGCTTCATATATTTGATGAGGAGATGAAAGTCAGAGGTGATGGGCCTTGATAAATGAGAAGTAGTAAAAAGTAGAGTTTCAAAAGAGGATGCAATTTCTATGTTCAATCTCAAGGAGGGTCCAAAGTGAAAGATGTTGAAGGTGCACTATTTTAAGCACCCCAACATTGCAGGACATCATTATAATAGATTTTTGGAAGAATATGGAAAGTTTCAATGGAATGATGAGGTTCCACATTACTTAGCTAGAATTTTTTTATGCTGAGTTTTTCATGGGCATGCACCCTAATTATACCAACCTACCGTCCAAATATTATGGGGTTGGTAAAAAACAAACATATGATCGGAAAGGGGCATATAAAAATGCAACATTGCGAAGGCCTCCATGACCTTTGGTATGTCGCCCAACAAGGGGCATTTGTTTCACATTCAAATATGCGAGCTACATTAGATGTTGGCAAGGAGGCCTAGAATGCAATGAGAGAAAATTTAGAATCAAATTTTTATGGTGTTGATGTCGGTTTGAACCGTCAGAGAGCTCAAGCCAATTCTCGAGCCAATTTTGTTTACAAAACAGACGGGGAGATATATTCCATGTCCATAGAAGATATACGAGAATATGAAAAAAATTTCCACAATGGTTGGAAGGAGTTAATTCTAAATGACGAACCAGACATTGGATTGGTATGTGTTACAGTTAGTAAAATTTTCATGCATTCGAGGATATTTTTTTTGTAATTAGATCTAGATACATATCATTGTATATTTAGAAATACCTTATTTTTTATCTTCATTAATCGCAGTTTGGTCAAATGTTAAACGAATCTCCTTTAAATGGTGGTCTTGATTCATTGAGTTTAAATTTGGATGCGATGAATCAGGTATTTTTTTTTAAATATCCATATATGAGCACTTCATTTTTCCAATTTTCACACCTTGTTGAAGAATCAATACAATAAATTTATGTTTTGCTATTAATGTGAACACATTGAACTCTAAAATTCTTAGTTGCGTTGTTCACAGATTCCCTTTCCATCTCCCACTACTTGGGCAGGCTTGTCGCAATTCTCATTGGAAGAGTTTGAAGAGGGTGGGAGTTCACAGGTATAATTGCATGTTGAAAACAAATTTAGTTATATGAAAATTGCAATGTCATTTAAATTATTAATTTAAAAGTATAATTTATTGAATCTTAGAGTCTGGTGGGTAAGACCATGTTTCAACCCACTATGGTAATGCCATCCTCTTGTGTGGTTGATGATATTGAGGTTGGCACATCACATGTATTGCATGTTTCAAAATTTAAAACTATGATTTCATGTGTTAATCATTTAATTTTAATTTGAACGGTTTTTTTTTAGAAATATTAATTATGTAAGTACTTGCCTTTATGGATATGTACAAATTTCAAATGTGTTATAGGGAAACGTGGAGAAGAGATTGCCTGAGACTGTGCTTGAAGAGGATGTGGAGAAGAGAATGCTAGAGACAGGGCTTGAGGAGGATGCATCCATACCTGAGAAGGATGCGCCAATGATGCTTAAATGTATGTACATTGCACATTTGTGAGTTTTAGTTTGTTTTTATGCTAGGATTTTAATATACAAATGTGTTCAAGATTTGTGTTGAATATGCTTATTTTTTTCGACTTTTTTTGAATATTTTTAGTGACATTACAGATTGCACATGATGCAAAACTTCTCTTCTAATTTTCCCCTTTTGAATGATGCATGTGCACAATATAAATTTTCGAGTCCCCTTCCTTTACATCAATGGTTTAGAATATGTACTTAGGATTTAGACAAAAATACATTTACTATATTAGGTTAGTATTGTTGCTTTCACATCAATCTACAATTGTTCGATGCTTTAGTTTAATATATGCTTTAGTTGAAAAATATAAAAAGGATAAATAACCATTCTTCCATGTGAATTGTTTATCTAATATATAACTACGACTTCTAGACACAAATACATGTACTATCTTGTATTGTCCTCTCTATTGTTGCTTGCACAACAACTTACAACTTTTCGAGGCTTTACTCTGTAGTTGAAATATGTACTTGTAGCAAAATTGAAGTTTTGTTTGATCAACTTTTTAACTAAGCCTTTTCTATTCATAAAAGGGTTACTCAACCGGTGTCTATATAAATTTTCAGCTGTTCGATCAATCATTTTTAAATATAGAACTCCTCTATAAGTTTATGATCTTCTAAAATGGTATATCTTTGGGGAAAGATTGGGGAAGGTTCAACCTCCCCTTATTTCTTTGGTTATTGTCAAACTCTTCATTAGTTGCTTACCAAGCATGAACTAGATTTAAAAATACGCTAGATACACTTTTAATTAAGTTTAGATTATGAGCACGAACTAACTTTTCTAGATTTAAAAATATGCTAGATACATTCAATATTATTTATGTTTAGATCATGATGCAGGTAATTTTGAAATCTAGCATTTGATTGTATGAGAAAATAATCTATCCCACATCAGAAAGAGGGAAGATTATAAATTTTCTTGGATTTAAAATATGCTAGATACATGATCTTATTTAAGTTGAGATCACGAGCATGAACTAATTATTCTAGATTTAAAAATATGCTTACACGATCTTATTTATGTTTAAACTTTAGATCATGATGCAAACAATTTTGAACTTGAGCATTTGATTATCTGAGATCAAATTCTATCCCACATCAGAAAGAGGGAAGATTCTAATTTTTCTTCAATTGCATTCCTTGCCTTCTTGTCCAAGAATGGAGTAATATGGAGATTTGTGTTTTCTGCATACAACGAAGTGAATTCCTTCTTGGGGTATTGCAAAACTCTTAACTAATTGCTGACTAACCACAAACCAACATTTCTAGATTTACAAATATGCTATGTACACATGGTCTCAATTATGTTTAGATCATGATGCAGGCATATTTGAAAGAGCATTTGATTATATGTAATATAAATACATCCAATGTAGAAAGATGAAAGATTTATGGTTTTTGAAGAATGACTTAATATATGTCCAGATTTGTGTTTTCTACATGTACATCTAATTGAATTCATTATTGGGGTATGAATAAATTCTGAACAGTAATTGCTTACCAATATCACACCATAATTTCTCTTTAAAAATGTGCATGTATATATGGTCAAGTACTTATCTTTAGATCATGATGTACATGCATTTTTGAAGGAGCATTTGATTATATGAGAACATCTGTTCTACCACAGAAAGAGGAGATACACATTTTCCTTGAAGAATGGCTTAATATGGAGACTTGTGAACTTTCTGCATACACAAGTGAATTCATTTTCAGGGTATTATCCAACTTTGAACACTAAAATTGGTTACCAAGTACACAATTTTTCTCTTTAAAAACATGCTAGATATGATCTTACTTTGTTTAGATCACGTAGGCAATTTTGAAAGAGCATTTGGTTATAATATGAGAACATCTAAACCATAGCAGTAAATTAAATATTTATGCAAAGAATGGTTTAATATGGAGAATAACTATTTTGGATGTTTGGGAACTTCTTGATGTAAGTTTGGTTTAAAAAAAAATGCCGAAAAAGTATAATAAAAAGAAAGGAATAATCTTAGATCTGTGGAACTCCGGTTGGGTATGTTATTCTTGCTCACATGGTTATGTTATTCTTGTTGATGCTTGGGTATGTTATTCTTGCTCATTGCTGATTTAATAAAGTTATATTTTTAAAATATTTGCTAATAAAGTATATGCTAATATATGTTATTGGCTTTTCTTCTTATTGTTACAATAATGTTTACATTCTTGGTATGTGTTATTGGTTTTTCTTCTTGTTGGTACAATGATTTTTACATTCTTGGAAAAAGAGCATGAATGTTTGAAGATGAAACTTCAACACCTTTGGTATGTCAATTTTGCTTGAAGCATGATTTGTTTTATTTATCTAAATATTATTTTAGAGTTATGTGTACACTTTATTTTAAACATGTATATATTTTATTTAAAATGCTCAAATTAAATTTATGAATTATTATTATTATTATTTTTTTTTTTTTGAGGTATGAAGAGAATTATGTTAACAATGGCTCATAGTTGAGTTTTGGAGTTAAATGCTTATTGCCTCTTAGTTTTGTGTTATTATCTTAAAATGCCTTTGGAACTTGTGTATTTGGTTGTGTAGCTGCTGCAACTATGCTTCTTTTAGTATATAATAGAGGATATATTCTTAGGGTTCAAGAGTGAATTATAGACAATGAAGGATATGATTCAAGAAATGGAAAAATATAAACAATCAACCCAAGAAGGAGATGCTGAAGAAAATCACAACTTGAGAGATAGGATTAAAGAGCTAGAAGAAAAACTAACCAACAATTTGACCCTCAGTAATATGGAAAACAAATTGGATATCAAACCCATCAAAGAGGAAATGAATAAGCTAATCAAACTGGACCATGAACGTAATAAAAGAGCCTTGAACCTCATATTTTTTGGTATAAAATAACAACAAGAGGAGGATACGTTAGCAATAGTAAAAGAATAATCAAATAATAAATCACAAATTGATACAACTTACCTCATAGAAGCAAAGATGCTAGGAAAAATAATTGATCACAAAGATAGGTTGATTCGTGTCAAAGTAAGTTGTAATGACCATAAATATAACATACTTAGTAAATCTTCGAGCTGAAAAGGGTCAAGAGTATATATAAATGAAGATCTCATTCCCGAAGACCAAGCTGAATTAAGGAAGGAACTTCAAAAGGTAAAAGAAGCCAAAAAAGAAGGAAAATGGGCAATAATTAGAAATCGAAAAGCTATTGTTAGGGATAGAGACCAGAAGGATATTAATAAATAGGAATTTGGGACACTCAGGATCCTTTTTTGGAATTGTTGTGGCTTTCCATGGCACAAAGGTCCTATGATAAGTTGGATCCCAAGTTATATTGATATTTTTTGTCTAGTTGAAACTTGGAAGCATGAAGAGTCTAAGGTCCCTAATATAGAAGGATTTGTCTTGTGGTCGGCATGGAACAAAAAGTCCCACCGTAGAGGGATATGAGGCATAGCTTGTTATAATAGAAAGAGCATTTCTCCTCACATTCAACTTCATAAGATCGACCCTCTCAATCAATACATTTGGATATAAATTTTAGACACCAATGCTAAAAAGATGTATATAGCAATTTGCTATTTTGCACCTATTAATTCTACTTTTGATAAGAAAAACTATCTAGATAGCAATTGTCCCTATAATAATTTAGAACAAGATATTCATAGTTTTAAAAATGAAAGTAATATCCTCCTACTAGGAGACTTTAATGCTAGGACTGCAACTAAACAAGCTACCTTTTTAAGCACTGATTCCAACCATAATCCTTTATGGCTAGATGAAGACTTTGTTTTATCTAATAGTTACAAAAGAAGCTCTGAAGACCTAATTGAGAATTTGTTTGGTACTGAGTTGGTCAAGCTATGCAACTCTCAAGATCTAATAATTTGCAATGGAGTAATGAAGTGGCCAAACTCCAACCAGATGACTTGTATTCATGGGCTAGAAAGTAGTGTCGTAGATTATGTGATATCTAATATCCTCGTTTCCAACCAAATATCAACTTTTAACCTTTTAAATGACCATGAACCTGACTCTAATCATAAACCTTTAACCCTAACTCTAAACTTTTCCATGAACAAGAGCGCCATCGAAGAGAATTCTAATCATCAAAGACAATTGCGCTTTGAGAAGAGTAAAGTTGACCTTTTCTTAAAAGATTCAAATAGTAAATTACATCTCCTAACTTATAAGGACAACATTAAAGAGCTCTATCATAAATTTACAACTACCCTTTCCACTTCTATTAACAAGTTCTCTTTCGAGGTGTCCTGTAAAAAGAATAATAGAATGACCAACTATTGGTATGATAAATAATGTAAAATTGCTAGGAAATCCATTAGGGATTCTTCTAATGGGTTCTTAAAAGTCGATAAGATCAATACGTTCAAATCCCTAATTAAAAGGAAAAAAAAAGGTACTATATCATTAAAAGGCAAGAGCAACTTTCACAACTATCTAAGTTGGATCCTAAGAAGTTCTGGAGCCAAATTCTAAACCACAATACTAAAGAAAATAGTATGATTCCCCTAAGGGAGTTGAATTCCTACTTTAAAAGTATTTACAAGTTCCCTAATGCCATGGAAACCATTCCTATTATCCCTACAAAGGATGCGGTTTTTTCTTTAGATGACATAGAGTTCAGGGTTAAGCGACTTGCAAATGGGAAAGCTACGGACATTGAAGGCTACCAAGCTGAAATTTTAAAAATCAGAGGACCTATCCTTATCCCTCACATACACAAGCTCTTCAATTTAGTAGTCAAGCATGGATTGCCTAAACCCTGGATGCAAAGCCTCATTGTTCCTATTTTTAAAAATGGGTATAAAAACATTGCCTCTAATTATAGGACCATTATGATTAGCCTGATTTTAGCCAAGCTTTATGAAATTATTTTGGAAAAGAAGATTAGCCTTTGGCTAGAAAGTCACAGTAAAAGAGATAAAGTCTAGTCCGGGTTTAGGATATATCATTCAACTGTGGACCATCTTCTTACCTTTAAGATCATTGCAGAGGAGTTCCGCAATACTAAAACCAATCTTTTTTGCTATTTTGTTGACTTTAGAAAAACTTTTGACATGGTTCCTAGGAAAAACCTTTGGAATAGGTTGGAAGAGATAAAAGTTCCTCTCGAGTTGAGGGATCTTGCAATAAGGATGTATGAGAATGTTATTACTAAGTTTAAAAACACTGAGGGCTGGTCAAAAGAGATTAACTGCAATATTGGAGTTAAACAAGGCTGTCCCTTGTCCCCTACCCTTTTTGGCATATACATTGACAAGCTAGAAGATTGTTTGGAAAATGCAGGTTGTGTTGGACCTACTCTCACTGGTATAGTCATCAATATTCTTCTTTATGCTGATGATATCGTTCTTATGGCAATGAGTCCCCATGATCTTGAAAACCAACTAAGAATCCTTAAGGATTTTTGCTCCAACATGGGTATGATTGTTAACACTGATAAGACTAAGGTCATGATTATTAAATCCAATAAAATCACTTAAGGTACCTTCGTATATGACAACAACAAATTGGAGGAAGTGACTTCATACAAATATCTTGGAATTGATATTCACCAAAAGCTCAACGGGAATTATAGCATTGAGAAAAGGATTATTGGGGGATGGAAAACTTATTATGGGCTTGAAAACAATTATAATTCAATCGATTTTTGGATTTGGGATAAGAAGAAACTCCTTTTTGAGACTCTCCTTACACATGTTATTCTTTATGGATGTGAAGTCCGGGGATGTAGTATCTCTTGTGAATCCTAGAGAAAGATAGAGAAAATACAAAAGAACTTTATAACCTATAATCTCAAAATTAAAGGAAATACGCCCTATCCCATCCTCCTCTTAGAAACAAGTCTCTCCCCCATTGAGAGCATGACTATGACTAGATACCTAAGGTATAAGAACAAGTTAAACAAAATGGAAGATGAGAGGCTTCCTAAAATTGCTTCAAAATTGAGTCGTAACCACCATCAACTCAAGTAAGGATGGCATAAAGATGCCCAATCCTGGATAAACTATTGGGGAATCATGGAAGACACCATTTTGCAGAATAAAGAGACTATTAAAAATATCATTAAATCAAAATTTAAGGAGAAAATGTGGTGTGATAAAGAGTTAGAGGAAAAAAGAATGTTAAGGTATTATAAGGATGTAATCAACGCTAATCTAGAACATCAAAATTATCTATCTGTTTTGACGAATATAAGAAAAAAAATAAGCATTGCTAAGACAAGAACAAACTCTCACGAGCTCCATAGTGAAACTTTTTGATGATTGCATCTTTGTGAGACATTCTTTAGGTCTTCTCCCCAGAGCAGTGGGCTGGGTCGACCCGTGACTTCTCCCTATATTTTCCCCAATGGATTGATCTGGGTTGACCTAAGACTAGTATTCTCCTTAGTTGTGTTGGGATGGGTTGAACTGAGACAGGTATTCTCCCCAGGTGGATGGGCTGCGTTGATCTGTGGGGACGCCCTTGAGCTTCTCCCTATATCGGGCTGGGTTGAACGCTCCTCTGAGACTGAGTTGAGCATGACACTTGTTAGAGGAGTGGCAAGATGTCCTGGGAGGGAACCCAACATCTGATGGGAGGATACCATGTGGACATGTCACTTGGGAGTTGACCAAGTGGACACATCATGAGGGAGTGGCCCTTGACGATGGTGATGACTTGCTCTAGTGGGTCGTAGCCCCTAAAAGAGATGAGGACATTCACACTGCATGCAACCATGTGTGACATATTGATGCAGCCTTTCACTATGATGAACAGAGACAAGAAGAATCCCAACGTCTTGTGCAGAAGACCCATAAGAAGCCCAATGTCTTATGTAGAAGACCTAATCTACTGAAGTCGACCCGAATGAAGAGACACCTTTAGGAAAGGGAATAGTTGTCATTGGACTTGTATAAATAGAGAGAAATATCTCTCATTTTGTCACAACACACTTGGATCACTTTCTCTCTCTTGTGTAGCGCTAACCTCTTGGGATTCCAATGCACTTCTTCTTGGTGATTGAATTTTCTCTTGGACTATCTATTATCTAGTGAAAGGTTGTTGCTGTTTTTTTCTCCCTTGTGAAGAAGGGTTTCTCAGGTTATTTCTTGTGTATTTTGTGCATGGTTATCTTCTTGTGATCTTGGATAATTGTATGATGCAATTTATGCTTAGGGTTTATGCTTCATGATGTTTATACTATACAAAATTGAATAGAATGTTAACAAGTTGATCAAGCATAAAATTCAACAAAACTAGGCGTTGGTCAATTTCTAAAATGCCATGCAATGAAAGAGTGTGTCACCTTTGTGACACTAAGAAGGTTGAAGATGAAAAATACTTTCTCTTATATTTTCCACCCTATACCCAGATTAGATCTCATTTTAAAAATATTTGTCACACTACCAACCTTCCTAGCCTCTTAACTCAATAAAACTATGGTGATCTTGGAAAACTTCACTTAATTCTTTTCGAGCACAGAAACAACATTCTAAATAATCGCAAGTAATCACTTACCCTCTTAAGGTTCGATAAACCAATTCGGTCTTAGTGGACGTTAATCATCATCATCATCATCATCATTGTTATGAGGAAAATCTTTCTATGGTTAGGGTGAACCACAACAGACAGGTATGACTGCAGAAAGGGACCTACCTCGTCCAGATGTTTGATGATGTCCACCATTGAGCACTTTGACCCAAAGCTTTATACCTGCAAAAAGTTCTCAACAAACAAACGAAGTAAGCATATAGTGATAATATAAAAGGTTAGAACATTAGATAACATAATCCATTAATATACATAACAAACATGCCCATGGATAATAACTCATATATTTGCAAGATATCAATTGGATGAGAAAGGATTATTTCTATTAATAAATGATCAACAAAAGTGAAAACATTACAGACTTCTGTGTCGGCACGGTTCGAAACTGAGAAACCAAGTTCCTTCCAGTTGGGTCTCCACCACTTCAATCCTCCACCAAAGGCAAGCTCATATAAGGGAGACATAGAGGTTCTCCATCAATAAGGGAAGAGATTGGGGGATGAACACTGTGTTCAGACTTTAAGGACAAAGGGATGTAGACTCAATATGAAGTAAATAATTTCTCCAGAGTAACTTTGCTCTCAAAGTTGAATTCTCTCTCATTTTCCATAGCTCAGAATTGGATTCTTTATATCCTTCAAAATGCAATTGAAGGGCCGCGCCAGAATGTTTCCGGTATATGGAAGGCCAAGGATTAGAGATCTCCTATCTTTACATGGAAACCCGACATTTAATTTTGATTTTCTGGCACAAATCTTGATATACGGGCACTGTAGTGGACCAGCCTGTGTATACGCTTGTTGTATAGGGTGCAAGATGAGTACAAGTGGAAAAAATTTATATTTTTGTCTCTGGATTTATAAATCAGGTAAAGTGAGTCTACATAGGGAAATGGAGTAAGGCCCTCTCTGCAAGATTGCATAGGGTGAGGCAAAACTTGCTCTAACAAAGGTACAAGTTAATTTTGTTATTCTCGTATTTGAAGGTCAAATAGATGCAAATGCCCTAGAAAAATTGTTAAATATGCTAGAAGGTTATTTCTTTGTTCACAATTTTTCCTATAGGGAAAATATCACCTTCGCACTCCTTAAGGCTCTCCCCCATGTCAAACATTGGTGGGAAACTTACTGGGATCAAAGTTCCACAGAGGAGTTTGGAATATATGGGGCTGAGCCCACTTTGTATTTTTTTGTGGATGTTGTCAAGGAACAATATTACCTGGTTGGTAACTATGATGAACAATACATGAGATGGACCACACTATGGCAAAAGAGGGTCCAAATAGTGCCAGAGTTTACAAATAATTTCCATACCTTTCACACCAAGATGGGTATCAAAGACTCCGACTAACATCTGGTTCTGAAATACAGCAGGGCTCTGCATAGGTACATCCAAACCGAAATGGATTTCATGGACATCTCATCACTGGGAACTGCCTATCGATATGTTGTCGAAATCGAGCATAAATTTAGGCACCAGAACAAATGAGAGTTTGGGTCTGCAAATCTGCAACAACCAAAGTATGGTAAAGACGTCCCTAACAACCAACATCCAGAAAACCAGTCCAAGCCTCAAGAAAAGAAGGGTAATGGAAAGACGAAGAAGGACACTGGAAAGTGGTGCGATTTCCATAAAATCCCCTGGTAGAACACTGATTAATGTCACTCAAAACAATCATTCGTGGATGAGATAAAAGAAAAGGAGCTAAACCCTAATTTAGAATTTGATTTCGAAAATAATGGGAGAAGATAGATCATCGACACAAACCCCATTGCTGTTGTCGTGACCACAACAATTCAACCAGAAGAACCAACTGATACTAAAGAGGGGGAACACCTTTTCCATTCACAAATGTGGGTGAAGGGGACCCCATTGCATTTTATTGTTGACAGCGGAAGCTAGAAGAAGCTCATCTCAACAAAGGTCATCAAACAATTGGGATTGTCGACAAAACCACACCCACAACCATACAACATCAGGTGGCTTCGCTAGTGACAAGATCTTCATGTTAACCAGCAGTGTCGATTGTCATATGGCATCCAACCCTTCAAGGATGAGGAATTATGTGATGTTGCCCTGTTGGATTTATGTGATGTTCTTTTGGGCCAATGATATATGTGGAAGCACCATGTATTTCATGAGTCTTGACCCCATATTTTCATTGTTACTTTGGGGATCATCTCTATAGGATACCAGAGGTAGTTCCAACTATTTTCCCATCAAAACAACACCGCAAGGTAATCTCTCATACTACAAAATTCATCCTCTTCACAATCTTTTCAAAAGGTGAATAAAAGGACACTACAACCACTACATCCTTGGCCCAAGAAATTTCTATCCAACAGAAGCAGATTGCATAAGAGAAAGAAGATATTGTTTCTTCACCTATAAGGGTGCCTACACACTGCCCAGTCAATCCAAGATACAACAGGTTGGTTGAACATATTCAACCTCGCCAACAACAGGTTCATGACCGCCTTCAACAAGCTAACCAAGATTTATATTCAACAAACACTTTCTCCTCTCCCCTAGGAACTCAACGCAATGGAGATGATTGCTTCCTAAGGAGGGAGGATTGATCCAGGTGGATATCGGTAGCCACCCACCTATTCCAAATGGCTCAAAACAATTGGTTGGAAATTTACTGGTTTTAACAATTTTTCGGGTCCTAAACTTCTAGGGCCATTTTGAGGGTATAAACGATGCTTTTTCGCGATCAGGCACCTCAATGATAGTCAAAACATCTGATTGAGCCCCCAAAATGAAGCTCCTCTTTGATACCTTTCCAACGAGCTATCGTGTGCCCCAAACATAAATTGTATGCCAAAGTTACGCCCTCGGGAAGTTGATACACCGGAATACCCAAAATGGGGTCCACAAAACTGTTGACTTTTAATCTTCCGTGGTTAGGGTTTTGGATTTTATTTATGTTAAAAAGGACTTTGGGGCCTCATTTTAACATCCATATTCTTGCGAATGAGTGTAGCCGTCACATCTCTTCTCAGACATAAACTGCCACCATTCTAGTGAGTCTTTCACTCTGTATTACTACAGTTTTGTACATTTCGCTCATTAATAGAAATTATGTATTATTGTATCTCTTTGTTTATGGTTATATCTATGATATATATTTGTTATATTATTGGATATCTAATATATCTCTGTACATTTATTTATTATATCTCTGCTCTTATTTCGTGTCGAAAATCATCCGAATCATTCGTGCTCTACAACCTCAACACAAGATAACTCGTGGATCTTGACAGGAAGACGAGATGGAGAGGGATTGGTAGGGGAGAAATAGTGAGACAAGGATGGGGAATAAATGGTGTGTTTTAATTTGAGCATTCACTAAGTAGTAGGATGATCCATTAAGACTTGTGAACGCTTCTCTTTTTTCAAACCATTGACAAAGAATTCCCTGAAAATGATATTTAACACGCCTTAAGTGTAGATGATGAGTTGCTCAAAAGTAGAGATGAAATCTTCGACTGTACCAGATTGTTTAAGCTTGGTTAGTCAATCCAAATAATGAGTGTTTGTTTCAAAGCATTCATAGAGGTTTGAGACAAATTGTGTCCAAACAATATAAACTCAGTGGAACTTCTTATGTAATTACCAATCTTCAAGATCTAAATATAAGACACCCACATGAAGTTTCATTAAGTCATATGTGATGCCATGCAGGGAAAAATAATGTATCATATAAGTGACCCAGCTTGTGGGCTCAAAGCCATGAAATTTGTTCAGATCCACTTTAGGGAGTCTATGCCGCATTTGAGTCATAGGGTCACAAACAAGTGGGGTAGAGCGAGGCCCTATGGGATTGGATGGTTCAACTCCTTCCTATTGGGATGAATAGTCCTGCAATTAGTAACCCACTATCAGGGAAAGTCGGTCTGCATAGGGAAATGGAGTAAGGCCCTCTCTGGAAGATTGCATAGGGTGAGGCAAATCTTGCTCTAACAGATGCCCCCTAATGTGTGAGGTCAGAGGAGAATCTGCGATGGCCAAAATACATTATAAATAACCCAGAAGTGGAGTGGTAGGGGACCAACTGGATGAACTCAGTTGCTCATTACATTCTGTACTGACTTTGCATACATGGCTGCCAAAAATTATATTGCAGACCCATGTGGAAAATATACCAAACAAGTTTTTGTGGCCATGAATAGGCAAATACAAATGCAGTTACATGCCAAAAGTTGTCATAGTCACAAACAAGGCCCAGTGGAACCAATCTGAAAAAACCAAGATAAGGATATCTGTATAACATGGAGTACAATCTGATCTCACATGATCACTAAAGTCATATAGGTATTTCTCCAACGAAAAGTAAGCAACAGCTCAGGAAAGTTGTGGCCACATAGTGATGTCTTCAAGTCTTCTACACAATCCACCAAAGATGCAAGTCTACATCATGTGAATAAAGGAGTTGAGGTAGAACACAATGAGACATCGTTTGATTACCGGTCATTGAGGTATACCATTAACAAATGCCAGACAACCTACCAATAATGAAAGTAGGTATCAAGGCATCGAGTACATTAATACAAGTGTGAATAGAGGAGTCTGTGTCAAACACCTGGAGAATCCATCAATCATGAGACATTTATGTACTCCCAATTGTCGATGGCGAGAGAGCCTACCACTAATGACTGCAAGCCTCGAGGTACTCATAAGACTCTAGGTCCCGTTTCCAGAAAAATGGGTTGAAGTCGATGGAAAGAGACTTGTTGAAAGGAGAGCATTAAGGCATCTCTCATCAGTCAGCACGAGGTACAAAGCAAGAGCTTCATGATTTGGTGGAAATTGGATGAAGAACAAATTCATGAACCAACGACCCTTTGCATCTTTCGTGTGTGCCAAGTGTAAGCAATACACGAAAAAGACCCTATGAATAGCATCCAATGATGAAAATTGCTGACAAAGGCGAGGAAACAACTAATAAGGTTAATGACATCCAAGACACTACACAATTCCCAATGTGTGAATATATGTCTTACTGTCGAGCACAAGGGAAACCACCCAGTCAACGACCAATGATGAAATGTCGACTACTAGGTTCAAGGTTGCCTACCAATGATGAAAGTAGGGCCAGGGTGCATGATAGGACTACAGTATCATGTGATTCTGAGACAAACTGAGGGTATGGGCGACATACAAAGTCAAGAGTTCTAAGGAGTGGCTGACACAGGTTGATAGACTTCCTTTGAACAGGAGCATGAGACATGTGGAGGACACTGGCAGCATTTACATGATGATGAAACCATAAGATGCAGGAGGCATCGATGAAATTCTCTATAGGGACAGGAAGAGTAACCAGTCGGTAGAGAAGAGTTTGTAACGAGCTCAACTTCCTAAGGGCATGCTAATTCCAAAATTATGATGATGAATGGACTCAAATAATTTTGTGCTCTATTCAAAGGTGACATGACTGCTGCCAATATAAGATAATACTCCTTTCTCACCCATCTTTTTTTGTTTTTTCATAGACAAATGAATGCTATGATACAGAGGAGGAAATGAGTGTCGTAAGTAAGCAAAACTAGTTCCAACAGTGGAACATACCTATGCTCAATGCATGGAAGTGCATGCGGGAGATGGACACTTGGGGGAATGTTCCCTCCTAGGTATAGGGTGTCAAATTGTGAAGGATATAAACAAGGCTTTGCTTGGTTGAGGATGCAAAACTGCCGAGGCAAACAATTTATAACGCAAAGAGAGAGCCGACTATAAGCTCAATACTGCAAGCAAGGGCATGAGATGCAATCACAACTTGACACCAAAAAATGTCATTTTTAATGTCTTTTAGTCTACTTTGTGTGAAAAAGGGGTAAACTTGTGCCAAATAGATGTCTCTTCAAAACCAATTTACGAGTGTGAAAAAGACAAGTTCACTCGACGATTTTTTCATTTTTTGATAACGAGTCGGAAAAGAGCTTAACTAAGACTCATGACCTTTCAAATACAATTTAATCGAGTGTGAAAGGGACAAATCACTCGACAATCTTTTCATTTTTAGACGAGTCAGAAAAAGAGCTTAAATTAAACTCGTTTGAGAGTCCACGGGGTATAAAGTCGCATGTTTATGAATGAGAAATGAGGCTCAGCATGAAATCAAGTACGAGTTGTGAGGGACTCTCGGTCCGGTTGAAAAAATCTCTGCATTGGCACAAAATGTAGTAGGGGATCTAACTAGGGCACCCATGTTTGGTAAGTCTCTACCACTTGAAAATGACACAACTTTATAGCAGATGGAGGGTTCTGTGTCACAACAAATGGGTTCGTACCTAGGGTGTAAAAAGTGACAGTTATAGGATAATGTGAAAATGCATAACATAATGGATACCTATCCTATATGCTGGGTAACGAATATACCTTCCTGAGGTGACAAACAATCGACATAACACTAAAATTTGCAAGAATCCCAGGCTAAAACTACAAGAACCAACTCGATCCACTTTTGTATTAGTCCATTAGGTGCAAAAATGGCTTAAAACTATAGAAAGTGGGTAAAAATAATTTATAAATAGTAATAATAATAATAATCTATTTTTAAGGTCACGACCAAGCCAACACACCAAATTGGTGTATGAGACCCCCTTGTTTGTGGGACAAGGGACCCCCTCCGCCCAATGATTTGACTGGTAAATTCTACGAAGGTATACATACCCTACCCCCCTCTAGATTTGAACTTGTGACCTCTTAAGAGGAAACACATGTTCTAAAAAATTACTATACCATTTTGATTTTTTACCCAACTAGTGCAAATTGGACCAAAATTACTCCAAGATTCAAACGACGATTGCGGGAACATCAGGAAACAAAATCACGAGCCTTCTAGATCAGGTAATTCTTGTTCTCTTCCTTTTCAAATTCAATGGTTTAAAATTTTGAATTAGGTCTTAAATTTTTAGTTATTGAAGGCACGTGTACGGTGAGGTATACGCTCCTGTATGAACTGTAGGGGGCATATATTGAGCCCTACACATGACGGTGTGCAAAGGATGTCGCGTACAAGCACGCAAATGAACAAAAAGAAGGGTTCTAACTCAAAATTCTATTTGTCTTTGACAAGATGGTTCTTGAATGGAGAGAGCGAGAACATGAGGAGGTCGATGTTGATGTAAATCAAGATTTGGGGGCCCAAATGGCCTTAAAGCGATGTGGTTTGTATAATTTTTGGGTGATAAAAGGAATGAGAGCCCAAGTGAGATTGTTGGAGATGTTGGTGGGTTATTGGGACCCTGATAGCGAAAGATTCAATCTCGATGGGAAACCATTGAGAATTGAATTAGAGGACATTTACTTTCTGATTGGTTTATCACGCCAGGGGGAGGTTGTGAACCTAAAATCACGGGGAGCAGGTAGTGGGATGAAGATAGAGGAATATATCAACACCCACTATGTAGCAGGGACTCCTAAGGTAGGGAGTCAAGTCCCTATCCGGGCAATAAACACCTCAGTCTAAAGATCATTGTCCTAGTCTTGACCAGGATTACAGGTTCAGCCTCGTTGCACCAGGCATCTAGGCCGCTCATGTTCTATGCAGTGGAGTGTGCGATATCCACAACGTATGACTGGTGTACCTCATTACTGGTGAATATGAAGAGTCAGTTGACAAAGTGCAAGAAGGGGGGTAAAAGAAATTTTGGGTTTGCCTCCATCTTGTGCAGTTTCTTTTTTGAGCGGGTTCTAGGTTTGGGACCTAGAGTGGAGATTCTTCCTAGGGGACCTCGCGATCCAACCATGGCATGGTGGACCGATGTGATGAGGCAACATGAGGGAGTTAGGGTTCCAACATCCTATAAGGAGAACTTCTTTTACTGTTGGCGGCGACAGGTCATCATTTTGGATGACTATCGCTATGAGGGGATCGACTTAAGAGGAGATCCAGACATGTCACTTCCACCAGGGTCCGCCTACGGTGACATAGGTATGTCAAACGTTTTTACATATTTCATATTTTTGTATTTTTGTATAATTAGGACAAAAATATTTTTGGATGGTGGTTAAGTACTGACTAGACATTTGTCTGCCACAGACGTGGGTCCACGACGGCTAGAGGGTTTCCCTCGACATCAACGGAGGAACTAGGGAGATGAGGTGGTGGGAGGAGAAGCTGAGAGGGTTGTACAAAACGTGCAGGGAAACCTGTCACGTTTGACTCACAGGATACCCATGGTTTAGGTAGAGGATCTGCTTGAATCCATGCAGTGACAGGTGGTTGGCATACCCATGGCATGGGTACGACTCTTTTGACATCTTGCAAATGCCGTGGTTTGCTACCATGACACACATCCGACGCCACAGGTGTAGATGTCGTGGGATATTGTAATGCCGACTGTATATGTATTGAGGGCATTAGCCCCATTTTGTACTATAAACACCATATTTTTTGAAATATATAAAAAATGATCTTCGACTTTACTTATATTTTACAATGCGTACATTGATTACATGGTTTTCTTTGATTTTAATTATGTGACAAATGCCAATCTAAAACAAAGTTAGCATAAGCATCAGGTACATGATTATAGCTTCTAGGAATATGATAATATGTAATAAAATCAAATTGTCGTTCTAAAAGACATACTCATAGGAATCATCGGAGTAAAGTAGGATCACGCACACGGTAATGGCCGTTCAACTAACGTACTACCAACTGGGAATCGAGGCGAACTTCTAATGAACGAATGACATGTGAGATAACATCGCGCAAAAGTTCTATAACGACGCTATATTCGACCACATTATTCAAGGATGGCCCTAGGCATACGCCTCCTGAAGACACCAATAGACCCTCGGGTGAGTAAACCACCGAAGCGACGGAAGCCAAGTTCCATGTGTGACGACTGGCCCCATCTGCGAATCCTAAGTAGAGAGATGACTCTGTTGACATCTGTCAACCAAGTGAAAAATCGATAAGCAATCCGAAGATGAAAAATAAAAGAGATATATACACTAAATTACATTAGTATACAGAGAGTTCCGCCTGAGCCTGGGGCTGAAGCATAGTACCTTTTCAAGTAGATCCCATTTTTCAGGCTCGACCAACTTATTCCCTTCATAATCTTCTAACTCATAGGCTCCTTTTTCTAGAACACGTCGTACGATGTAAGGACCGTTCCACATGTTTTTAAAATTTCTTGCCCCCAACGGTTCTTTGGCTTAATTGTAGAAGAGGACCAATTCACCCTCAGCATACAACTGAGGACAGACAGACTTATCGTACTGAACCTTGACATGTCATTTTTTCACCTTGATAGTTGTAGAGGCGTCTCGACCCTACTTATCGAGACTCTCTAGGTGCACAAGGCGTCACTTGATATCGGAAGTGTCAGGTAGGAGAGCGACTGCCAACTTAAGAGAAGGGATTTTGAATTCAATAAGTAGAATCGACTCCACACCATGTACTAACTAGAAAGGGGAAAATCCGGTGGTAGTCTTGACTGAGGTTCAGTATGCCCAAAGTGCAGTATATAGCATGATGTGCCAGTCAAATTTACTCGGACTGACAATTTTTTGCAAAATGGTCTTGAGAGACTTGTTGACGACCTCTACTTGTCCATTTTCCTGGGGGTAATACAAAGAAGAATGACCATGTCTGAACCCCATCTTAGCTGCTAGTTCTTCCATCATTTCATTATGAAAGTGATTGCCATGATTAGTGACAATCTCACTTGGTATACCAAACCGGGCGATAATTTGATTTAATACGGAGAAGGTTGTAGTCTTCCCATCGTATTTAACTGTAGGCATGATCTCAACCCACTTAGTAAAGTAGTCGAAGACCACGATAATGTGTTGATGTCCCCCAACCGAAGTTGGGTTGCAATCAATGAAGTACACCCCCCACTTGGTGAAGGGACCGACGGTAATGACTGGGTGAAGAGGGGCTAGATGCGAGTGCATTTTCCGAGTGAACACCTGGTAGGGGTGACACTTCTTAACCGCTTCAATACAATCCTTAAATATAGTAGGCCAAAAATAACCGGCTTGCAAATTTTTTTGGACTATCGTAAGCCTGGATAGATGACCACCACAAGTCCCACTGTGGAAATCGTTCAGAACAGACTCAACTTCTCCATGAGTTAAAAAATGACGCAAGATATCGTCTATTCCTCGACGATACAAAGTGTCACCGACGATAGTATATTTCTTAGCTTAGTACCTTATACGCCGTTGGTCATCTTGTGATAGATGCTGAGGGGAATTTAAGGTCTGAAGATAGAGCACGATGTCTCCATACCAGGGGTCAGATACGAGACAAGAAAAATGTGTTCGTCCGCAAACGAATCAACATAGATAACGTCCTCATCTAATCGTGGAAAATCGGATATCAACTCTGTAAAGACTAGGGATTTCTTGGATTTCACAGAAGTGAAATTGAGATCAAACTCTTGTAAAATGACAATCCATTTATTATATTTCCCCCCTATGATACGTCGAGTAAGGACGTATTGAAATGAATTGACATCGACAACCACTATAGTCTTGCAAAGTAATATATAATGACACAAACACTAGATTGCATGAACAAAAACCAAAGCTAGATTTTCAATTTGAGTATAATTGAGTTCACGACCGAGTAAAGTTTGACTAAGATAGTAGATGACGTGCTCATGGATCTCATCATCCTCCTGAACTAGAACCATACCAATCATATCTTCAGACGTGGTGATATAAAGCAAGTAGTCTCTACTGTAGTCAAGAGGCTTCAACAGAGGCGCCGACACCAAATATTTCTTCAAGGCATGGAAGAACCCCTGGGCTCGCTCATCCCAGATAAAAGGGGTGCCCTTCTTCAAAATATGCATGAAACCTTTAGTGATAGTGGCATAGTTCACTATAAACCTACGAAGAAAGTTATTTTTCCCCTATAGACCCTGAAGTTGTCTAATCGTGCGCAGTGGAGGCAATTGAAGTAGTGCCTCAACCTTCAGTGGATCTACCATGATCCCAGTCTCAAAAACTAGAAAACATAAAAGACGACCAGACTTAACGCAAAAGATGCACTTGTGAGGGTTCAACCAGATTCTATAGTAACGATATCTTTAAAAGACAAGCCAAACGTGAGTAACATGATCCTCTCTCTCGTGAGAGTGAGCAACAAGATCATCGAGGTAAGCTTAGACTATGTGCTTTAGATCATGAAAAGTGAAAGTCATGGCACCTTGAAAGGTTGCTTCGGCATTTTTAAGGCTGAAAGGAATTTTTCGGTATGCAAAAGTACCCCAAGGACAAATAAATGCCATCTTATGTTGATCCTCAGGTTTGATTTGAATTTGATTATATCCTAAAAATCCGTCCATAAAAGAAAATACTACACTTCCCACACACTCGTCGAGAATTTGATCGATGAAAGGTGTGGGGAAGTTGTCCTTCGGACAGGCCTTGTTCAGGTCATGTAAATCCATACACATACAGATGGTTCCTTACTTCTTATCTATAGGAACGGGTTTGGATACCCATTCGGTTAAAGTAACTGGGTAGATGAAGCCAACATTAAGTAGCTTCTCCACCTCTGCCTTAATAGCAGGGGCCTTTCGAGGGTTGACAACTCTAAGATGTTGTCGAACAGGTTTAGCTTATGGATAAGTTATAATCTCATGTTCGACAATACAAGGGTCAATTCCTGTCATCTCTTCATAGGACCAAGAAAATACGTCTCAAAATTCTTTGAAGAGCTCGGTGTAGATCAGGATTTATTCTGGCGAATAATCCGCATCGATATTTATGTTTTCAACCTTACCAGGGGTACGAGAGATATCGATCGTAATGGTAGGAGAAATGCTCGACATATTTCCTTCGACATAAATGTCGTGCATATCAAGCAAAACTACGACGTGTTCGACTATCTCACTCAAAGTAGAACGAAAGTCATCTTGTTCGATTCTCTCAAGCTCTGGAAGAAAATAAGAGCGGTGATGCATGTCATTCCAAGGTTTTTCAGAACCATTCATGGCTTCGATGATGGCTTCATCCGAGGGAAAAGTCCCATCGAAGAAATCATGTGAAAAAGATAACGAAGTGGCCCTCACGGGCCTAGACACGAGATCCTCCTTGTTCATCGGCGAGGGAACAGGATCGGGATCGACGGAAGAGTCGAGAACAACTTGATACACAATCTCTGTTGCCGATAGTGGCATGGCTATTCCAACATGCGACTGACCTTCATAAGACGAATTCGGGGAAGGCAAGGTCCATGGATCACTAAAATAAGAAGTGTGGAAAGGAATGGACCTTCTTGTCGAGACGGGCCTACTAGACATGGAATAAACATGATGGATCGATGCCGAGAAGTCAAAAGTACCCATAAGGGTGGAATACATTCCGACACTGATATTCTCAGTTGCCGGCTGAGAATTGTCGATCACAGTGATCGACGGTCCAAGAGATGCATTAGGACTAGAGTACACAAAGGATAACTGATCGATCGTCACAATCTTCCCTTCATGAGGAAAACAAAGAGTACGGAAGACAGATGACACGACGACGATCATGGAATAAGTCCAATTGTGACCTAGTAACAAGTTATAATAAAGAGGCACATCAAGTACCTCTACTTCCACTTCTACCGTCTTCCCACCTAACTGGACTGGAAAAGAAGGGAGAATACTTTGAGGGTGGAAGGAATGACCGTCGAAAGTAGTCAACATGTTCAATGACTTGGAAAGAGTCAGAGAATCGAGAGCTTTCCAACAAGCTAGGGACATCACACACGTAGTAGTGCCTTCATCAACAACCACACGTTTGATGGTATACTTTGAGTACTCCATGTGGATTTGGAAAGCCACATGGTAAGGCAAGCGAGGCTTAACATCTGTGATGTCAAACTTGATAATCTTTGAGCCACTGGGTTCTAGAGCTCCTAAAGCAAAGAGTAAGACATTCCTCTGTGAAGTACATGTTTGGAGTATCTCCAAAGCCAACATCGCACAAGGGGTTTGACCCAAGTCCTCAACAATATAGTAGTTTTGGATGGCTCTAGAATTTGGATTATGGGTAGAGTGCTTAAGTACTCCTTTCGAAATACGAGGTGATGGCTTTATTTTCTCAATCTGTAAAGTTGTCTCCATAGGAGGAGGAGATTCTAGACCAGGATTAGTTTGTTTAGAAATATAGTCTCGACATCGAGTGGCTACATCTATTTTCACATCGACCATATTGATAGATAAATGGTCATCGTCTTGCGACTGCTGGTTTTGACATCCACCAACCACATTTATAGCGTTTGAGGAGCTCGAGGCTAAGTGTTGATTATGTGGGAATGGATGCGTCAGCACGACGACCGATTGAGCTAATAGCCTCGCAGCTTCTACAAATTTGGGGCACAAATGGGTAAGGTGATCATCTATGCAAATCTTGCAGGGAAACTTCACCTTACATCTTTCTCATTTTCCTTCTCCAACATTACTACCCATATTCTCATTATTATTATTGTCCTTGGGTTTATTACCATTTTCCCCACCCTTATGGTTATTGTGTCCTTTCTTCTTATTCCCTCCTGGTTGCTGGTTACCATTCGGGTTAGCCAACGATTGCATGGAGTGTACATCTGCCGACTGAGTGGGGTTGGAAGACATAAATGAGGATGGTCCTCCTATAGATTGACTTAAAGACAACTATTTCAACTGTTTTGTCACCAAGTCTGTAGACTTTACATTGGCAGAACCTACAATGCCATCGGCATTAGGTCCGGGCCTTTTCCTAGGGTCGTAAGTAGACTGCGGTGCTTCAGGAAGAAGGTGGTATAACATCCTAGACTGAGCATATATAAAATCTAATTGTTGGGCCCTATAGATTGCTTCTTCTTCAGAGGTAACCCCGGAAGTAGCATCGTCCTTTGAGATAGGAGGGTGCAAATACTTAAGAAACCATTCTAAAGGAAATGTCAGGGGTATAAGGGTCTTAATCAACCTCTTCCATCTACACCACTCCTGGATATGGTCCGAGATATGAGTGGCGGTGTCTTGGCGTAAAGTAGACAATAGTTATAATCCAACATCATAACGAATGGGAAACTGGAAGTGATTAAGAAAGACCATTACCAATTGACTAAATGTCCTATATGCCCCCTTGGGTAACTCAATATACCATTTCACAGCAACTCCGATGAGGGTACGTTGAAATAATCTCAAGCAAATAGAATCGTCGTTAAGAGAGTTTGATGAGAACCAAAGGTGAAAGGTAGTGACGTGATCACCAGGATCCTCTCCATTCTTACCCTCGAACTTTGATATGTCTGAAGGAATTTTGGTGGGGACCGGGGGCCATGCAACATCGTGACTCACAGGGTCGCTCATTAACTTAGCCAAATCTAGTAGATTAAGCATGGCCAGAAAAGGGAGGCAGGGTTGGCCCCAACCTCTCGTGAAAGATTGTGCTTACAGATTTGGAGGCCATCCAGGGTTTTGGTAAACACCATGGCCCTGTCCTTCATTATAAGGCCCTCCTTCAGGTTGATTCGTATAAGCTTGGTTGGGCATCATTCCAGAAGGAATGTTTTGTTGAGGGTTATATAAATTGCGCCCAGCCGGATTAGATCCCGGTTGGGGGTTGCCCAAAGTGTGAAACTGACCTCCCCCGGGTTGGAAACCGAAGGATAGAGGTGAATTCGTCATGTCAAATGTATTGGTCAGAATCTGCATCGAGGAGGTAGGGTTGTAGGACGAAACTTGAGCTGAAGCTTGTTCACCAGGTTGACTATTCCACCCAGAAGTAGGAGGATTGGAACCAGGGTTAAAAGCAAGGATACCCCCCATATTAGGAGTCATTTGAGGGATTTGAGATCCACCAAATGAAAAAGGATTGTAGAGAGGTATACTTCCCCCTAGCCCAATGCTAGCATTAGGGCCAACAACTGGGATGGAGTTCGAAAACTGTGAAGTGAAGTTAGGGATACTATAAGAAAATGGACTAGAATCCATAGGGATGGACTAAACATTGTAGGCCGGTGAGTGGCCAAGAGACCTAAAGGGGTTCGAGGTGACATCTTGAGCATTAACTATAGGCCGGGCCATAGTAATGATAGGTACCTCCAACACTACGACCATAGAGGTCGCAGGAGTCGAAGGGGCGTCATTAACTATAGTGGGTATGGGAGTCAAAGGGCTCCCATAATTGTGAAGACCAAATTCAGTACTCATCCTTGTAGAATCACAAGTCTGAATGATGGACATATGTTTACCATGTATAATAAATCTATGCCTTTTAGAAGGCAAGGACACAAAATATGGTGGTAACTGTAACAAGCGACGGGACTGGCGGGGAGGCTGGTCTGACTCCACAATGACTTAAGACTCTAAATATAAAAAAAAAATATATCCTAAGGCCAACTAGTAAGCAAAGAGCACACCAAAAGTCAAACGACCAATATGCATGCAAACGGGGTAAAGTGGTGAGTGGCCTCCCTCCCTAAAGAAGGTATGTATCGCCCAAGAGGGGCCTGAGACTCCCTGCTAAAGATTGGAGGTAACAAAATCAGTTATAAGGGCCCCTGTGGGCATAACAACCAGTAAGTCAGATCCCCCCAGAGAGGTAATCCTCCATAAAGGTTGTGTGTTGTCTGACCCTTATCTGACCCAGGATACCTGAAGAATAACCCCTGCAAGTAACCTATGAGACACCTAAGTCAAGCAACTAATAAACCACTGTATAATCGATGCACAGGCAAGCAGTCGTAAGTTAGGTCCACCATATGGGCATGGTAGGAAAGCTCAAAACCTTGAAAGCACCACCTCTCATGGAGGTAAAGGCACTAACAAGATCCCCATATATGAAAAGATCCCCAGAAATGTCTTTGACGCTAGGAAGGTATCGGGGGGATATCCGTTCAACCAAATTCACACAACCTTGTGATTAACTTCAGTGTGTGTGGAGCCTCCTGATCTTACCAATTATACAATGGATTTCTCCACTCACTGACTCAGACACATATGTTGATTTAATTGCTGTGGAAATGTTTACTCACAAAATCCTATTCCAAGGCACTAAATCCTAGGCTAGTTTGTGCACCATAGAAAATAAAATCATTACTAATAAATTTTAAATTATAGCGTTGATTTTATGGCCATGATTACTCAAAAGGGTATGGTAATGAAACACATGGTGTTATGACTCTGCAAGAAAATTAAATATGAAAGTAATACAAAGTCCTAACTTTAACTTTTGATGAATGATATGATCCTAAAAACGATGTAATTTTCAAATTCAAATCTTCAATTCAGAAGTAAAGATGCAATCTTTCACTATATGCACTAAGCTAATGATAGAGATTCAAAGGCGAAAATGCCAAGCAATGAAAAATGCCTATTTTTTTGTATTTTCAATATATCAAAATTGAAAATGCATGGAATGGAAAGTAACTTGATATATATCCCTACTGTGTATAAAAAAGAGATAACTCATGCATGATACCAAGAAACGAAACACCTAGCCCAATGTACAAGGACAATAAAAATGAAAAGATGAAGAGAAATGTTTCGCCCAGAAATTCAACCAAAAGAGGGTTTTGTGTCATCCCATAGGCACTCAACAATCACTACAAAGACCTAGGAAGGCTCAACAAGCATCAAATCCCACCCAACAAACACCAGACCAAGCAAACAGGCAAGGAAAATATGTGTACACGACTGTTTGGGCAAACATAGCGTATATACGCAACTTGCAGTGATACAGACTGCGTGTATACATGACTGTCAAGGAAAAAGGCACGTATATGCTTTGAAACAAGGCCAAACAAGGGAGAAAGGTTGAAAACTCAGACCCATAGTGAACAAGAGCTGTCAAGCAATGATACAACAAGAACCACAATAGAAACGAGAGAAATCTAAGGATAAAAGTACTTCAAACCCTAAGAAAGAAGATTCATCCCCAGTATGGTCGCCAATTCTATTAGGAGGAAAATCTCTCTATGGCTAGGGTGAACCTCAACAAACATGTATGACTGCAGAAATCAACTCTTTCCCATAAACATGCTATATAAACCAATGTGCAAGAGAGATAATAAAGGGACCTACTTCGTCCAGATGTTTGATGATGTCCATCATTGAGAACTTTGACCCAAAGCTTTATACCTGCAACAAGTTCTCAACAAACAAGTGAAGCAAGCATATAGTGATAATATAAAAGGTTAGTACATTAGATAGCATAATCCATTAATATACAAAACAAACATGCCCATGTATAATAACTCATATATTTGCAAGATATCAATTGGACGAGAAAGGAGTATTTCTATTAATAAATGAACAACAGAAGTGAAAACATTACAGACTTCCATGTCGACGGTTCGAAACCAAGAAACCAAGTTCCTTCCAGCTGGGCAAGCTCATATAAGGGAGACAAAGAGGTTCTCTATCAATAAGGGAAGAGATTGGGGGCTGAACACTGTGTTCAGACTTAAAGGACAAATGGATGCAGACTCAATATGAAGTAAATAATTTCTCCAGAGTAACTTTTCTCTCAAAGTTGAATTATCTCTCCTTTTCCATAGTTCGGAATTGGCTTCTTTATAGCCTTCAAAATGCAACTGAAGGGACGAATCAGAACATTTCCAGTATATGGAAGGCCAAGGATCAGATATCTGCTGTCGTGACATGGAAACTCGACATTTAATTTTGATTTTCTAGCACAAATCCCAATGTACATGGGCTTTAGTGGAGCAACTTGCGTATACGCTTGCTGTATAGGGTGCAAGATGCGTACAAGTGGAAAGGGAGTGCGAGGTGCATACATGTGGGCTCCAATAACATTACTCGACCCATTTTCTTAGGGCACTAATTAAGGAGGGTCAACCATACCCTTATATGTACCACCCAATTACCTAGGTACCAGAGAGTAATCTTCCTAAATGTTATTCTTGATGCACTATAGCAACATGATGGTCAATCAATTTATCTAAAGCTAGTTTCAGCTAACCTAATGGACTTTTGATACACCCTAGGGTACATGGAAATGAAATTCGATATACGAGTGTTGTCTAATGTGATACTACTTAAAGGGGTACAAACATGGGTTACAAGGGTGTCCAACAAGGTGAAACCACTTGAATTTCCTACGTGTATTCTTCCTGTTAGAAAAACAGGACCGTGGAGCAATAAAATAAAACAAATGCGGAAAAAAAACACAGAAGATACACAATACAAGAGAGACACAGATTTACGTGGTTCACCTAGTGTGGGTTATGTCCACCAGAGAAATTGCCAGGTCCTTTCTTTATTATTATCCAGCAAAATGAAGGGATACAACCTACAACAAAATCCGCTGTAACTTCCACTTCTTTCTCTCACAGTCTCCTCTCTCAGAATACAATACTCACTAACCTACATAGCCGCAATACATTTCCCTCATAAAAGAGGGTTGCCTTCTAGGGAAAAAAACCCTAACATAATCTCTATCGTTAGATCTGCGACCTTATAATAAATGGTCCAGATTTACAATGAAATTACAATATACTTTTACAAGCTAATTTTTTCTTCAGGGGCTTTGCCCCCGAACTCCCGCTGGGGACCCGCTTTCCCCCAGACCCCCCAGCCGGGGGGAATAGCCCCCCCGGACCCTGCAGAGGGGGTACCCCCAATCTGCACTCCCCCATGTGGAAGAGTGTACATACTTCTGGGGTGTAAATACTTCATGGGGTATAAACACGACTGAAAGTAAAAGACCTCTAAATCAGGAAGATAATCAGGCTCCAC
>JZKD02S2165955.1:236482-290473 GCA_000966675.3 Picea glauca
TCCTTTAGAGATATCACTTGTGACCTTCCTGAAACAAAGATCAAAAGTAAGAAATACAATATGAAATGAGATCAACACTCTTCTAGTGTTGTGATCAAACATTCCTCCATGGTAATCTGGAACCAACACAAGAAGGTTCTCCTAGAGGAGATGTTAGTTGTATCTGGTAAATGATTACAATAAGAATTTATCTCAATATGATCACATGCTACAAAGTATAATACTTTTCAAATACTGTTACCTCAACTATAGTGTTTACTTGTAATGAGGTAGTTATCAAACTTGTCATATGCAACTTTGAATCTTATCAACTTAATTGATCAAACCTAGAACCCAGAGTCTTTGTCCCCAAGAATGAGTGTGTTGCTTTTCTTTCAAGTCTCATTCACTCAGTATGACAAGTTCTTTCTTCAACATGTTCTATGTACTAAGACAATATGCTATGTTGACAGAAGTCTAAGTTAGAGAATACACTCTAATCTCAATATAATACCTTGTCTTTAATTTTTACCAAGGGTTATTATGATGGTAATAACTTCAACATACAACCTAGATGTTCATAAGGTCAAAATAACGTCATAACAAATAGATGCATATCAAGATGATCAAACTCATGGTGCATTAATTCTCTAAATGTGTTGGATCTGAGATCCTTTTGGATCTATGACCAAAGATCCCTTCTCCTGCAAGTACCCTTTAGAATAATAATTCATTTTAAACACATGTAAGTACATACCTCTGACAATATTTTGCTAGGGTAAGGTGCACTAGGAAAATAACACAACAGTCTCAACACTTCAAAAAAACTTTCACTGCAACTGGTACTGCAACTAGTGTTGACACTGTCATTGGTGTTGCCATTGACATGAAGGAACTGGTATTGCAACTGCAACTGGTACTGCAACTGTAATTGCAACTGGTACTGTAATTGCAACATCAACTTAGGGTTTTATGATGATACCCTAATTTTTCAACTTTCAAATTTGGGAATTCTGATCTAGGGACTAGATGCGTTGGGCTGAGGAGAGTAGGCTGGAGCAGTATGATTTCAAAAGTTTCAAGTTTTACCTCTTAAAACTTGACCTATGTCATTATGGACTGATACTTCTGGTACTGGTTCTGGTTTCTCATTTTCTGATACCAGCCAAAAACTAGGATTTCACTTTTCAGAGGCTCTGGCCACTGAAAAGGTGTGCTCAAGGTTCCAATGAGTTTGTTAGGCTAGGGCGCACTTCCCTAGATAGTTTTTAGGATGAAATTCTCTTTCAATAAAAAGCCCTAATTTTCTTGTACGACGACAATGACGTTTTTGGTTACCCAATGAAAGGTTCTCTATTCAGTTAAGCTCTAATTCCATGTTAAATTTAGAGCTGCTATTAAGTTCTTTTCAATTTACTAGACAATAATAACATAAGAAGGATCACTGAAAGAAACACAATCACAAGGTACACAACATTTATCTTGGGAAACCATCATGGGGGAGAAAACCCAACAAAAACTTCCTTAATATAGATTGCCAATACAATGACAAGATAATAAACCAAACACTAGAGAATATCCAACATTGAGAAATGTGCCTCACTCTCTGTTCTTCTCCCAACTACATCTCTCCATTCTTGTGCACTTGATGATTGAATGAGTGAGTGAACAAATGAGGCGCTATCCTCCTTTATTTATACTAGCTGGCAAGTGCTGGAAAGTTGTCTCTTCATTGGGCAGGGCCAACTTCTCTTCTTAGTGGTTAAAACCACTTTAATTAGGTCTGGGGGTCATCTTCTTAATTAGCATAATATAATTAGGGTTTGACCAATCCAAAAAAGGGGATATGGTCATTTACAATGCCCGACGTGATCAATCCATAAAAGGGGATTGATCTAATTAATAATGACTCAATAATAAATAGAATACTCTTTGCATTTACAATAATTCAACATGAAGAGTAGCAGTGGGTTGTCTGAATGATTGCCTCCAACTAGAGTGGGCGCCTTGGTTGGGCTATGAGTCGACCATTCATTTAATTGTTGAAGGGTGGGTTGGATTTATCGTTCACTCCAAGGATGATTCCCTAATATTTTTGGAAGGTAACTGGTTTCTTAACAGGGCTTATATGTCACTCAAGTTGCAACATCTTTTGTTTGATGCAAAGGATGAGTTCGCGAACACTACTTCGGTGTGGGTAAAATTTTCGAGTATGTCGATGAAACTGTGGTCAAAATTTTCCTTTAAAGATATAGGGGATACCTTGGGTAAGTTTATTCTAGAAGATGATAACTACAAGAGTATCAATGCTAAGTCAATATCATGCATTCTGGTTGAGATTGATGTAATCCAAGGGCTCTTTAAGAAAATGGATCTAGTGGTGGGTGAGAAGCAACATACTCAAATTTTGGATTACATAAACTTCCCATTATGTTATGATCGATGTCACCAACATGGTCATATCCTCAAATATTGCACCAAAAAGTTTCAGAAGAAGGTTTGGTTGAATGAGGGAGGTATTCCTTTGGGTTGTAGAGGACCATTGGCTCAACATGAGACATCCTTCTCTCCCTTGGAGGCCGAGGATGGTTTTTTTGTGAAGTATGTTTATTTAAATGATGATTTAGTGAATGTGGAGGAGGTGCATTGTATGGCCAGTCAGAACCTGCTGGTTGGGAATATTTCCATCCCACTTGTACTTGAGGCTCATTCAAGGGGATCTTCTCTTGAAGACATTATCGCTACATCGTGATTATTTGATTTCTCGCCATCACAAATTCAAAAGATTGTTATTATTTGGAAAAGGAGTGCTCCCCCTCCATGTAAGTTTAGTAAAAGCACCTCTTATCCTTCAGAAAATGGTTCTATGGAAGTTAAAAGGTTGGGGTGTGATTCATTATACCACGACTCCAAGCAAATTGGATCCTTTGATGTTAATATTACTATTTGTTTCAGTTTTGATTTGTGTTTCATGAAGGAAGAGGATTACACGGTCAACCTTTCTCAGAACTCTAACTATGTGGTAGGTTGGGGACTCCTCATAAGATAGGGGTTACCTATCCTATGAAATGAGGGAGGGTAGATTACCACTTAAGGCCTCGTTCTACTTCTCATTATACCCATATCTTAATGGGCCTAGGGATATACTGTTAAAGAGAGCCTAGAGGGTCTCAAGTGGGTATAAAATCAGCCCTTTGTTATGAACCAACACCTTGATAGTGATGAAAAGTCAATGAATAACAATCCATTTTGAGGGGGAAACCTCCTTTTACAATACATTCAATGCACAAGACAAGATAAGATTATCCTAAGACTAGGTCTCCTTGGTGTTTATATATATATATATATATGAGACAAAGCGTACAATTATAATGAAAGGGTACAATGAAAGGTTCTAGCCAACCTACTAATATAACACTATAAATATAATAACTCAATATCTAGGGCTTAATAAGGGGTTTTATGCTTAACATGGAGCTTTGTCTAGGGATTAACATGCCCCTTCCCTTCAAACAAGTGTTTTCCTCAACACTTTACTAATCGCGGGTGTGTATGTGATCTAGGTTGATATTGGTGGCCACCCACCTATTCGAACTGGCTCCTCTTGACAATTTTTAGTTCAACACGTTCTTCTGTAATTCTTTGTAATTGTGGGATCTACACTTCCGAGGTTGTCTGAATCCCTACATATCTTCCAGGTGGGTATTGGTGGCCTCCCACCTAATCCAAGTGGATTATTTTGGATGTTTTCATGTCATTACATCTTTATGTACTTCCAGGGTCGTTTTGGGGCCCTAAACAATGTTTTTTTGGCTTGCCACAATCAAACTATAGACAAAGTCAAAGTTTGATGACATAATGTGTATTTCTCGAAAAGACCTTTCCGACGGGTTTTCATGCGCCTAAAATGGAGGTCGTATGCAAACGTTACGACCCTGGGAAGTTGAGGTACCAAATTACCCATAGGGGCCCACATAAACTTTGGTGTTTCATCTCCTAGGGTTAAGTTTTTGGATGTCTAGGCTTTTGACATTCATGAGTAATGTTAAAAACGCCTCTGGAGCCTCATTGTAATCATTTTGCTCAGACGAATGTGCATACCAGCCACATCTCTTCTCAGAGATAGCTATCACCATTCGAGCAAGTTGTTTTCAGTATTGTAGTTTTACAGTTTCAACCTATTTTATTTATTCAATAGAAGTTATTGTTCACTGGATATCTGTTGTTGTTATCCATATATCTATGTTATTGTATTCATCATGTTATTCATTTTGTTCCGCTCATAAATATGGATCAGTATGCATGCAAAACTCATATTCCCATGTCGCCTCTTCCACTGATAGGTTCTTCCATTTGACAAGGTACTCAATAATTTATCTATTTTGTAGCTACTTAATCCTCGTTTTGAGGATTTTTTTTTGTTCTAGTATGATTTTCCCTTCTCCATTAATCTCTGGTAAAATAGTTTGGATTGGGATCTTGTCATTAATTATCATCTTTAAACAAGAAACATGGAAGAATAGATGTACAATTCCTACTTGCAAATGGATAGAATGGGAATGATCTCGAGTAGGTGGAGGACCCTTAGGCATCTCTCAAAATATCTTGGAATGATTGTTAATAACTTTTTGGAGATTCACTTGAGTATAGGATATAGATGTTTGAACATTTAGTGATCACAATTGTGCAATTACACCATTTTGTCCCTTTTTTAGTAATTTTGTCACACTATTAGTGCTTATCACTTTAGAGGGTTTTGCTTGGATACCTCTAAGCTCAATTTCCTTGCCTTATAAGGAAAATCTCATGAAAATAACTTGAAAATTAAGGGCCAGTGTTCCCAATGGTTGTAACCATTGGACCCCTAATACAACATCAAAATAACCCATTTGGATTTCGATCATGGGACTATCCAATAAATACTTCCCCATATTGAGCTTAACACTATGGAACTTCCCTGAACAATTTTTGATACCTCCTCTCCAATCATTACTTAAAACTTTGGTGTTGGAAATCCAAATCAACTGAGAACTTTTGCAAATTTTTAATTGATGAATTTATGGGTACTACAAAAATCAATAAACATTGATACCTTTTTCTTTTTTATATATCCTTCTATCTTGAGGGTTTGTGGAGTATTGATGTCAACCAATGCATGACACAATATTCTTGGAGTAGTCTCTTCTAGCTCTAGATCTTGTGATGGTTCCAATTCTTGATCTTCTTCCTCTCCATTGTCTATGTAGAATACTTTATTCTCATTGCATTTATGCTCCTTATTGTACTTTCAGTCCCAATTGAAACATAGTCCCTTTTCTCTTCTTTCATCCATTTGTTGAGGTGTCAACCTTTTTAGTTGAGTGAGGTAAGGAGAGGGAACATGATTCTCCCTATAGTTGTTAGTGACCACTTTTCTAGTAGCCATATTTTTACTTTCAAATTTTATCATATCAATATTTCGAATGAAGTAGCTCCTTGGTGCTGACTTGAAGACCCGATCATGTGGATCTTGGAGTGATGAATGATCATGATTCTAAAATTTGATATTTGTGCTCTCCAAATGTGATTAAATACTCACCATATATGATTGAGTCTCAAAACCATTGTTCTTATTTTCATGATTTACTTGTATCTCCATATCCCTTTCAGAGATCCTTTGTAAGAGAATGGTTTCTATGGACTTCATGGATTTTTATATTTCTTCATTATTTTCATCCATCTTCTTTTTCATTTTTCATGGATTTTTTTGTTTCTTCCTTATTTTCATGCATTTCCTTTTTCATTTGATCTTCCATTTAAAAGTTATGCCAATTGTAAGTTATGTACCTTTCAAACCCTAATTTAGAGATTGTCTGGATGGTTGACCTTTTTCCTGATATATATTTGAAATTTGAACCCTTATGAGTCCAAAATATTGGCCTGTAATACTATGATATGACTTCTTAAACTCTTGAAATTTTCATAGTCTGAGCCTTCACTGAGAAAAAATAATAGCAAAAATACCAAAATGACTTGTTTAAGACTAATTTCAGGATTAGTAAAAAAATCCCAAATTCCATGAGATTTATCTCATAAATTGTAATAATTCAAAGTATGAAAATTTTTCCTCAAGAAATTCGCTATGTCTCTTGAGAATTCTAAAAATTTCAGAGTCTAAAACTTCATCGAAAAATTGTTATAGCGAAAATAAAAATATGACTCGTTTGAGACTAACTTCAGGACTAGTTACAAACCCTAACTTTCACAAAAGATATCTCTGAAAATGTAACAAAACAAAACCTGAAATTTTGACCACCTATTCTGCACTGTCTTTCCTCAGTGTCCTCTATATTTTGCTATCTGAAACTTCCCAAAAAACAATTATAGAGAAAATGTGAATATGTATTGATTGAAAAAGAAAAACATTAGGATTGATGTTGTGATACCAAATGTTATGAACCAATGCCTTGGTAATGATAAAATGCCAATGAATAACAATCCACTTTTAAGGGGGAAACCTCCTTTTACAATACATTTAATTCATAAGACAAGATATATATATATATATATATATATATAATGAAAGGGTACCATTATAATGAAAAGGTATAATGACAGGTTCTAACCAACCTACTAATGTAACAATAGAAAGGTGATAACTTAATATCTAGGGCTTAATAAGGGGATTTATGCTTAACATGGGGCTTTTTATAGGGATTAACACCCTCAAACATGCTCAAGAACGAGTTGTCAAAGAAGTAAACCATGGTAAACATAGGCTACTTGTAGGGGTTCTTAGAGCAGAGAAAACCCCCTCTAGGTTTTCCTCATGAAGTTATCTCTCAATGTAAAGGGCTTGCGAGGGGGGGAGACAAAGAAATTTGGCCTCAAAATATTTATTACTCTAAACAATTTGGAGGTTTTATTCATCCAAGGTTCCATGGGTAGAGGGTATTCTTTGATTAGGTATTTGAAAAAGTTGTTTGTGGAATGGGACTTTTTTTCTTTTGATGTAGAAGGATTTCTTAGGGGGTTAATTACAAGTTTGTGCCCAAATTTGACCCTAATCAACTCTTATGTTGTTTATTTGAGGTTGTGCATTAAGGTTTTCTGCCAAAGTATTGGCATGACTATAACCTTGCTAAATGTGTATGGTCCCTATGAGGGAAATTAATAATACTGGTCAAAATTATTCTCCTTCAATGGATTAATATTGATAAACTAATAATAGGAGGTGACTTAAATATTACCTTGAACAATGGTGAGTTTTGGAGTACTTCATTCGTCATGACAAGATGGTTGAATTATTTCTTCATAGATTTGAATATATGGGGTGGGTCGATGTTTATTTGAGGTTGTGCATTAAGGTTTTCTGCAAAAGTATTGGCATGACTATAACCTTGCTAAATGTGTATGGTCCCTATGAGGGAAATTAATAATACTGGTCAAAATTATTCTCCTTCAATGGATTAATATTGATAAACTAATCATAGGAGGTGACTTAAATATTACCTTGAACAATGGTGAGTTTTGGAGTACTTCATTCGTCATGACAAGATGGCTGAATTATTTCTTCATAGATTTGAATCTATGGGGTGGGTCGATGTTGAGCTTCTTACCTCCCCCCCATGCCTAGGGGTAACTAGAGGAGATCATGTCTCAAGGCCCATAATGGAGAACATGATCTACAACATGATTATGATGATGATTAACATGTCCACATATGGCAGCCTAGTAACCACCCTCATTTTTTTCCTAGTTGCATCAACCAAGGCTCATCACATTCAAGCTACCTATAGTATGGGAGATGGTAAGCTATTGTCACCATCAGGTATGGTAGTCCTTCTTTCATGCAAAGTGTTCTACTTAATTTTCCATGCATGTGGATGAGGATATTTGGTTGAAGTTGGATAATGGATCATTGGTTTGGGAAATTGTTCCAGTTTCCTTGTTTCACCTTGGTGGTCAGCTTCTATTCCATAGTCTCGTGTTGTCACAACCTATGAAAAAGGGGTAATATTTGGGTGCCCTCCCAAGGGTAACGTTCCATTCCCGATCATACTTAATATTTTTCATCCTAAATCCTCTCATATTATACTAAGATTCTGCTATGGTCCATTCTCTCATGAGAAGAGGGGTTGAAGGCCCATAGGTTGTTTCACAGCTTCTATAAAATAATAATAAAATGATGCTAGAAAAGAAAGTGAACATAGAAAAGCAGGACCACCAAAAGTCAGTCAAACTTTAGCTCTACTCATTCAGTGCTTGCCCTGGTCCCCCAAAAAAGTAATTCTAAAGATTGGAAACCTATAAAAGGGGACTCACAAATTTGCAAATTATAAATGAAAGCATGGACTAGAAAAAGGAAAAAGGGGGTTTGGAAAAAGGCTGTGCATAAATGATGGGTAACTTAAGAGCAAGCACACCCTCCACAAAGTCACACACAGAGATGGATTAAGACCATAATCCATGAAGTAAGCCCAAAACCATATCACTTTCACACCTACTCTTGGTGGGTTTTTTACTTTCCCTTGTCACTCTCGAGACCTATCCCTCTACCTATGTTATTTTATTTTTTTTCTATGTGGCACACCTAATAGGGTTGGATGAAGACCCTCCCATACTTAAACTTGGTAGCTCACATGGGGTCCTGGGTTAGTGTGATACTTGAAGGGGATACTGAGGTGAATTATCTTACACAACTTATATCTTAAGTTGCGGCTTACTTTGTATGTTTTAAGGAATAATGTTTTTTATCAACATTGGCTAACTGTGTTTTATACTTTGGCTTGTTTTGGATGCCATCAACATGGTTTTTGAGGGACATCTTGGGATTGTACCCAAGATGGTGTTCCTTATTGCATGAATTTGGCACGTGTGATGGAGAGAAATGGGTCATCCAGTCACTCACCGCCCTCAAAAAATATTTCCTGCATTGTCAGGACCTTAGACGATGGGCATATGGGCTTGGTTTGAGGAGTTATGGTAATTATGCCACACATATGGGTTAGAAGCCCCATAAGCTGGGTAGAGTACCCCAAGGATTTTTTGCACAGAGGATGGAGGACGTTGCAGTAGCAAGTGTTTGGACATCACTTGGAGATGTGGTTGCATCCCTCTATAACTTGGATGTTGCCTTTGGAGGTCCTTGACATCACCTTCTATCCCTTAATGTCATATTTTGGCTAGGGTTTCGATGAATGGATGGGTACCAAAGATTATTGAAACAACTTTGGGTGAGGAGACGCCTCACTTCACACTCTTTCACCCTTAGAGGATGACACTTGGCCTTTGGAGTCCCAACGTTTTCCTTTGGAGGCATGACGCCATCCTCTCCTAGCATGAAGACACACTTCTAACACATGACGTCACCTTTTTAGGGGTTTATTATGTATTTTAGTATTTTACATATTATTAGAGGTAACTTAAAGGGTTGAACCCACTTACTTTATGTTGTTGAAAATTTGTGTGGACAAATTGTATTAGGGTGGCCTTATATAAAAAGCCCACCCTCAAATTTCATTTTATCATCATAACTTATCACCATTTTGTGAGAACACTTTTGAAATTTTTACCCTCTAAGGGTTACTAGCTCTCTTCAACTCATGTGCTATGCTTGGAAGGTCAATTGTGGATGCTCTTTGCTGATTTTGGATGGAATTTTCCACAATTAGGGTTTTATCTCATGGTTTCTTGGATGAAGTAAGTGAATTTTAGACAATTTATTCTTATGTTTATTAATGTTTCATGGTAAATTTTCTATTTTCTTCTAGACATCTTGCTTGGTGAAACCATAAGAGAGGAACATAAGTGCTTCTTCCTCTCACAACGTGATTTTTGTCCAAAATTTGTGAAATAATTCTTGCTATGGTTAGAACCCTAAATCCCTAAAGTGCTAACACATTAGGATTTTATCCCTAGACTTTTGATTTTGATCTAGTTGAAACTACAAGAAGGGAGAAATGGTTTCTAGGGTCCAAATGTGCTTGCACCCTAGAATTCCTTCTCCTACCTCTTGGTTACAAGTAGGCCATCATCCAAGATTAGTTTCATTTGTTGTTATAAGACTCCATAACCCTTTAAAGGCACTGATTGTATATCATTCTCGTGGTGAAATGATCAAGAAGCTCTCTGTTTCAACTCTCTTAAGCATTCTACTAACCTAACTAACATTAATATTGCCAAACTTGTTCAATAACTTGTTGTTGTTATACAAAGTTTTCTACATCCATCTAGATCACTTTTATTTTTTTCATACACTCTTCTAAAGGTGGATTCACTTGTTCATAAATTGCCTTAAAAAATTGGATCTTATTCTAGTGGATGCATGCTAAGTTTTTATGGTAAATTGTTGCATGTCTGAACATTAATTATTGGTTATGTTGTAAATCATTTACTATTGTCATATCATTGTTTACTGCTTCAAATTTACAAGATCCATTGCAATTCATATAGTCTAGTGTCTTAAAGAGGTATTAATTGAATGTTTGGACTTGGAAATAATCACATATATGCTGCAAAGTGTTCTTGTTCCGGGAAGGTACTCAAACAACTTCATACCTTTTCCACTATCTTGACCTAGACCAATATTTAGGTGATCAAGAGAGGGGGAGGTATGCTTGGATATTATACTTACTACTTTTATCCCTTGAGGTCACCAGGGAAGCCCCCCTTATGGTGGACCTCTTCCATCACTAAACGAGGGAAGTTCTTACTAAGGTGACATTGTTAGGATCTTCCATTGTTACACAATATTTGGGGACTTGTGATTAGGATTTGCACAAGTACAAATTCTGCGATAACATTTTCGTTTCATGTTTGGGGAGGATTGAGTCATTCTCCTCAACGACATTTCTTTGGTAAAATTTCTCCTGAATCCCTTACCTTGCAAGTTTACCTGGCGACTCCACTAAGGGTAATTACCTCACCTTCCTTTGATGATCCAAGGTGGATCATTTGGTGACTCCATTGACATATCTTGAGCAATCATCCCGCTTTCAATTTTGGGATATTGTATGCTCTCTAGTGATGGAATCATGGCACCATGGGATTTTCATGAATTTTATCCATTCATTGATGTTGATAGTATTCTTATATACCCAAATCATAGGCTCTCGAAATGGATTGATGGTTTTCTAGAGCATGATGGTGACAGGTCCATGGTTTTTACCTATGTTGCAAAACTTATAAGATACACAAAAATATTGAAGTCGGTACATGAATATGTGCGGATACAAATTTTTTTGGGTAACATGTCGATCGAGATACAAATGTCGCTTTTAAAATATCTCAAACCAAAAAGTGTATCTTCCCTCACATGTCTCATTATAAAGTTCCTTGGATATGGGTCCAAACTATCAAACACTTGAAGACACCATTCAAGAACTTGAGGTATCCCTTTAGTAAGAGGAAACCTCTCAAGAAGATGAGGAAGTTTATGAAGAGCGATGTGAAGACTTCTCCCAAAGGTTGAAAGAGAGCATTAAAGAAGATAAGAAGTTTTGCAAGGAATTGGTTGATCAATGTCAATATGTACATCTATTGATTGACCTTTTTTTCTCAAATATGAGAAGAGCATGGTCTCATACTTGATCGGTATGAATTCTCAATAGAGGAAGAGCTTGTTAAGGCATACTTCCAAGTAGAAACACTATGTTCCAGGATACGAGAGAAGTATGACCAACCTTGGGTTTTATCCAAGATATTGGAACTAAATGTGGAGGAAGAAGAATGGAATGATCCAAAAGATACAAACCTTTATGAAGTTACCCTTCCAGACAAACAAACGAGTGATGTCAATGAAGAACCTCCATATATTGAGCATGCCTTGGATGAATAATATCATGCATCTCCAAGGAAAGAACCTAAGGTAGAATCTTATGGAGAGGGTTACCAACCCATTGAAGAGGAGAAAGAATTACCTCATGATTATATTGAAGAAAATGAATATTTGATTGAAGAACGAGAGCCTGAAGAGGTGAGTCACAAGGAATATTACCAACGAGAACAAGAGTTTCTGATGTGAATATATCGAAGAAGAACACTTTGATGAAACACACCTTGTTGAAGACCTAATCCACAAAGAGGCTCCTCGTGAAGATGAAGTGTCAGTATTTTCTCCTCCACTTGATGAAGTCATCCAAGCATCCATTCCTCTTGCACAAGAAGAAAAGAAAGTGGTAAGTTACACCCCTTCCAAAGTTTTCGATGTTGATGCACTTCATGAATGGGAAGGTGAATATCTTCTAGAAGAACCCTTGAATGCATAAGACCCTTCATGTTATAACGAAAGCGATGATGTGATTAAAAATATTGATGAGTTTATACATGTTTGGAGACATAAATGGGATGTGACTTGTTATGGATTTAATGGAGATCCCATTTATGATATTGAAGGTCATTTTCAATTGTTGTTGTTATAACAACCATACATGATTTATGTTGATTCTGAGATTTGGAAACAAGAAGATTACATGATTACACATTTGTTCCAACCACATTGGGATAACTTCGTGAAACATTATCACGATGATTTCTGATCGTATCATGGGGCGTTTGATGCTTATTATTTTGAGCTCTTGGATTTACTCTATGAAGAAATTTTTCAACCACCGTTGTACTCTAATTTTGATAAGGGTAAGGACATGGTTTTCCCGAAGCAGGATTTTTGCAACAAGAGTTTCTAGCATCCGCTTCTTTCACCTTATTATTCCATTATAGATATGGTTGGGGATTTATCTCATGATAGTCATTTTCCTGTAGGACAGATTTGTTTTCAACTTGTGGTTTGTTGCAAGGGTTTTTAGTTTCACACACAAGATTGGAAATATTTGGGTTGTGAGCAATTTTTTTTCTCTAGGCCTAGTTTGATCTCTGATCTTTCCCTCTCTCCTCCCATAGACAACCTCATATTTTTCCTTAGGTTCCTTATCATCCCTTCCTCTTGATCTTCGAGTGATATCTTTGCAACTGAGTATGAGGATCTTCATTCATCTGATTCTTTTGGCCTTGTCCTGGGATGGGTAGGGAAAGGTTGTGGTGATTTCTACTTGCATGATTTTTCCCCTCCCTCTCACCTCCATGAGTTATATTCTATGACTAGTTATGATATGATGTATGTTTTGACTCATGATATTTTTGTGCTTGTCTTGTCTTTATTTTGGTTTATGATGAAGCACAGGTGTAGATTTTTTTATACAAAGCTCGGATGGTTTTACTGGTTATATGAATATACCTAGCATTTAAGCTAATATAGACTAGTGTAGAGTAAGCATTTTCACTTTGCATTGCATATGTATATATATGTTGCATCATGCATTCATTATAGTATAGTTTGCATCCTTTTATATATACATGTTTCATTCTCATTTTGAATACATGTTAGGAAAATTTCATTTTTGCTTTATCATTTTGTAGCTAAGGAAAATTTTATTTTCAAGCATGGTTTTGGATTATCACTGATAGTCGCTGGATCATATCCATAGGAAAATGCTTCTAAAGTGATTTTTTGGTTGAAGTGCACGTAGGATTACATGTATTGGACAACCAGAGATGTTGAGGTTCTCTTGTGCTCTACAATAAGCACATGCCCCCATGTTGGAGCCAGATGTTACCCCCCATGTGTAGGGGTAACTAGAGGAGATAATGTCTTGAGGTCTGCAATGAAGAACGTGATCTACACAATGATGATGATGATCACCATGTCCACAGATGGAAACCCAAAATCCCCCCTCATTTTCCTTTTAGTTGCATCAACCAAGGCTCATCAAATTCAAGCAACCCAAAGTATGGGAGATGGTAAGCTATTGTCACCATGAGGTATCTTAGTCCTTATTTCATGCAAAGTGTTGTACTTAATTTGTGAGGAATGTGGATGAGGATATTTGGTTGAATTTGGATAATGGATCACTGGTTTGGGAAATTGTGCTAGTTTCCTTATTTCACCTTGGTGGTCAGCTTTTGTGCCCTAGTCCCGTGTTGTCACCGCCCAGGGAAAAGGAGAAATATTGCGGTTCCCTCCCAAGGGTAATGTTCCACTCCTGACCATACTTAACAATTTCCATCATAAATACTCTCATATTATACTAAGCTTTGGCTATGGTCCATTCTCTCATGAGAAGAGGGGTTGAAGGCCTAGAGTCTTTTTCGCAGCTTCTATAAGAGAAAAAGAAAATGATGCTAGAAAATAAAGTGAACATAGCAAAGCGGGACCACCAAACTCTGGTCCAACTTGAGCTATACTCATCCAGTGTTGGCCCTAGTCCCCCCAAGAAGTAATGCTACAACTTGGAAACCTATAAAAGGGGACTCACATATTTTCAAATTATAAATGAAAACATGGACTAGAAAAAGATAAAAGGGGTTTGGAAAAAGGTGCTATGCAAATATTGGGTAACTCAAAAGCAAGGACACCCTCCACATAGGCGCTCATAGAGATATATTAACACCATGAGCCATGAAGTAAGCCCCAAACCATATCAATTTCACACTTACTCTTGGTTCTTTTTTTACTTTCCCTTGTCACTCTCAGGACCTGTCCCTCTACCTGGGTTATTTTACTTCTTGTCTAGGTGGCACACCTAATAGGGTTGGATGAAGACCCTTCCATACTTAAACTTGGTAACTCACGTGGGGTATTGGGATGGTGTGATGCTTGAAAGGGATACTAAGGTGAATTATCTTACATGGATTATATCTTAAGTTGCAACTTACTTTGTATGTTTTAAGAACTAAAGTTTCTTATGAAGTTTGGCTAACCGTGTTTTATACTTTGGCTTGTTTTGGATGCCCCTCAAAAGGTTCTTGAAGGATGTCCTAGGCTTGTACCGAGGACATTGCATCTTATTGTATGACTTTTGCATGTGTGGTGAAGAGTAGTGGGTCATCCAGTGACTCACTACACTTAGACAATACCTCTCACATTCTCAGGACCTTGGATGATGGGCATATGGGCTTTGTTTGAGCAATTGTTGACATTATTCCATAGATATCGGTTAGAATTTCCACAGGCTGGGAAAAGTAGCCTAGGTATTTTGTGCACAAAGGATGGAGGGCGCTACAGTGGCAGGTGTTTGGAAATCACTTAGAGATGTGGTTGCAACCCTCTCAGCCTTGGGAATTACCTTTGGAGGCCCTTGACATCACCTTCTATCCCTTGACATCATCTTTTGGCTAGGGTTTTGATGGATGGATGGGTACCAGAGATTATTGGCACGACTTTGGGTGAGGAGACACCTCACTTCATAGTCTTTCATCCTCAAAGGATGCCACTTGGCCTTTGGAGGCATGACATCACCCTCTCTAGCATGATGTTGCCCTTTTAGCACAGGACATCACCCTTTTTAGGGTTTTGTTATGTATTTTTGTATGTTGGTATATTATTAGAGTAAAATTAAGGAGTTGACCCAGTTACTTTATGTTGTTGACAAATTATGTGGACAAATTGTATTAGGGTGGCCTCATATAAAAAGGCCACCCTCATATTTCATTTTCTTATCATAACTTCTCACTATTTTGTGAGAACACTTCTAAAATTTTCACCCTCTAAGGGTTACTAGCTCTCTTCAACTCATGCACTATTCTTGGAAGGTCAATTATGGATGCTCTTTGTTGATTTTGGATGGAATTTTTTACAATTAGGGTTTTATCTCATGGTTTCTTGGCTGAAGTAAGTGAATTTTCTACAATTTATTATTATGTTATTAATGTTTCATTGTGAATTTGATATTTTATGTTAGACGTCTTGCTTGGTTAAACCCTAAGGGGGGAACATAAGTGATTCTTCCTCTCACAACATGATTTTTATCCAAAATTTGTGAAAGAAACCTTGCTATGGTTAGAACCCTAAAGCCTTAAAGTGCTAGAACTTTAGGATTTTATCCCTAGACTTTTGATTTTGAACTAGTTGAAGCTACAAGAAGGGAGAAATGGTTTCTAGGGCCCAAATGTGCTTGCACCCTAGAAGTCCTTCTCCTCAAGATTTAAACCCTAAGGCCCTAATGTGCTAGCACCTTAGAGTTTGAATCCTACATCTTGGTTTCAAGTAGGCCATTATCCAAGCTTAGTTGCATTTGTTGTTATAAAACTCCATAACCCTTTAAAGACACTGTTTTAAAAGCATTCTCATGGTGAAATGACCAACAAACTCTTCCTTTAAACACTCTTAAGCATTTTACTAACCTAAATAACACTAACATTGGAAAACTTGTTCAATAACTTCTTGTTGTTATACAAAGTTTGTTATAGCCATCTAGATCACTTTTATTTGTTGCATAGACTCTTGTAAATGTGGCTTAACTTGTTCAGAAATTGCCTTAAACAATTGGATCTTATTCTAGTAGATGCATGCTAATATTTTATGGTAAATTGTTGCATTTCTAAACACTAATCGTTGTTGTTGTTGTAAATCATTTACTGCTGTCATATCATTGTTTACTACTAGAAATTTACAACAACCATTACAATTTATATTGTCTAGTGTCTTAAAGAGGTATTAATTGCATGTTTTGGCTTTGAAATAACCACGTATATGTTGCAAAGTGTTCTTGTTCTAGGAAGGTACTAAAAAAACTTCATACCTCTTCAAATATCTTGACCTAGACCAATATTTAGGTGATCAATAGAGGGAGCAGTAGGATTGGCTACTATACTTGCTAGTTTGATCCCTTGAGGTCACCAAGGAAGCCTCCCTTATGGTGGACCTATTCCATCACTAAAACAAGGGAGGTTCTTACTAAGGTTACAGTGGTATGATCTTCCATTGTTAGACAAGATTTAGGGACTTGTGGTGGGGCTTTGTACAAGTAAAAATATCGTGATAACATATCCTATTGAGGTGAATCCTACCTTAGACCAAAAATTGATTGGGAGAGCCTGGAATCTCAAGATGTTTGGATCATTTTTTGGTACATCATGCTCTACTGGAAAAGTTCACTAGATTTAGGTCTTGAGTGGATACTATCAGATTCTCAGACCATTTTCATGTATACCTATAATTGTGACTCGACCGGTGCACAATTTACCAATTCTCTTCGATTAGTCAAGGAGAAAGTTGTCTCTTGGGATAGTGAGAAATATAATTCTAGGTACCGTTTGTTGATGGAGGCTGAGTGGTGATTGGAACATTTATATCAAGAACATCCTCCGAGTCTATACAATGAAAATGTAATGTCTAGGATCAAACAACTTGAGCTTCAGAACAATAAGCTTCTTATGGACAAAGAGAAAGATTTGACAATCAAGAGTAGCGAAACTTGGTTGAGTTTGGTAGACCAGAACACAAAGTACTTCCATAAATTTTCCAACTTTAGGAAAATTCATAACATTATATGGGAATTGCTTGATGATGTTCGAAACAAGGTCAGAGGGTTTCAAGGGTTGGGAAACCTTGGTGTCAAACACGTTTCAAAAATATTTAGAGAAATTGAAAGAGATAACATATAATAAATCTTGAAGGTGGTATCATATTTCCCTATAATGGTGGAAGCAAAGGATAATGAAGAGTTGTTTAAGGAGGTTTCTAGGAAGGAGCAGTTGATGGTTTTGAACTTATTTTAGAAGGATTGGAGTCTTCGGCTTGATAGGTGGCCAACGAAATTATATTTGGATTTATTTAAACTTATAGGGGAAGATATTTTAGGGTTTGTGGAGGAGGTTAGGATGGAAGGGATGGTTCCAGGGAATGTAAATTCTACATTCAGTACTTTGATTCCTAAGAAGGATTTCCTAGAGAATTTTGATGGGTTTATACCAATTTTTTTTATGTAATTGTGTGTACAATATCATTTCCAAATTCATATATGAGGCTTAAACCCCTTCTATATAGATGCATATCTCTAGAACATTTTGGTTTTTTAAAAGGGAGGTTGATCCATGAAGCTACAAGTTCAATCCAAGAAGGTCCACATTCCATCAAGCATTTGCATACCCATGCTACTATAATCCAATTAGACCTGTCAAAGGCCTATGATAAGGTCTCATGGACATACTTAAGACTCATCCTAATACAATTGGGTTTCTCCCTTCCTTTGGTGAAGTCGATCATGGGTTGTGTGACATCTGCTTCCTTATTTGTGTTGATTAATGGGCGAGTTTACCCATTTTTAAATACAACTAGAAGGTTCTGATAAGGTTTCCCTCTGTCACCTTATCTCTTCTTGTTGGTAGCAAAAGGCCTTGTTGATAAAAAAATTGATCACCTTAATTATCCTCTCTTTGCAGTAATAAAAAAAATTGATATTAGAAGGAAATTTTGAATTATCATGTGTCCATGGTGTAGCCCTCGGTCTCAACTTCATCATTCATTTTTATGCAATCAAAATTTGAGTCCGTGTGACCAAGATACTCATGTTTTTTTCCAACTACCCGATCTTCCATGAAAAATCACTTCTTCCATGTGCAACACAACTAATTACTCTCCCCATTCTAAGTTTCTTCTCTTATACTCAGTCTCGGGAATACTTTTAGTCTCAAGAATACTTTCTCATATTCTCATAATTAGACTCATTCTCTTTGTATCATACTTAGTTTCACTTCTTCTCTTCTTATTTCATATTCCATACTTACTCTCATTTTTTTTTATGCTTCACGGAAGTTCACACTCCATTTCCCATCTCCCCTCTTATCCTATTCTTCCATACTCTCCTTTCTTAGTATATTTTCCTAAGTCACCTTTCATCTCTCCTACTCCATGTACCCGCCACACTCCACACCCTATCCCCCTACCCCACCATACCCCTTACCCCATGACCCACCGCACTATACCCTCCATCCCCATCTCGCTTCAAGTCATATTCTCCCTTGCTTAACATATTTTCCTTCTCATCCTATTCTCCCTTACTTGACATATTTTCCTAAGTTTAATTCCAAGACACATAACAACCTATTATACTAATACACATGGAAGACATGGTAACCAATCACATAAAGATACATGGAAACCAATTATACAAAGACAAATGGGCGTTGACTATGGGATGACTTGTTGTTTATTGGGTGATGAATGGGCAATGATTGGGCGACCAAAATTTTCTAAGTCATGAAATTTTCTAAGGCACGAGAGCTAAGCTAAGACCTCCATAAGATCATTTACTTCACATGAATGATGTATAATGCCTTTATAATATAAACACTATATGTTTCATCCACCACGATGCATGTGGGACTAAAAATACAGAATTAAAACAAAGGATTAGATTCATTCACGAACTAGATCGATGACTGCTAAGCAACGATCTTTCGTAGCTTATAAATCTTGATCCAAATGTATGTTTGGGGCAAGTGATACCTCGTTGGAAAGGAAATTTGATAAGGAAGAAAATGTAATATGTTTAAATGGTTGAATTTGGCCACAATTTTTCCAGAAATCAAAATATCATTCAGCTTTGTTTTCATGAATTGCTGGGAAATTTGTTTGGAACCTCGACTTCCCAAGGCTATAAGTTGAGATCCAAAACTCCAAAATTTGATCAATAGGAGTTGGAAATTTGGAATGATGAATAATAATTGTAGAATGGTTTTTATGGCTGAGAAGTTACTTATCATGCTCATAAAATTAAAACACAATCCACTTTTTCCAAAGAGTCAACTTGAAAATTTTGGGAATAAAAGTTTATTAAATAACTTTTATAAAAGATGAAGTGGGTCCCATTTGGAGGCATGAACTTAAATGAATTAAATTCATTAAAAAAAAATCAATAAAGCATTTATTGAATTATTTACTCTTTATTCCAAAAAGAGAAGGCACATGGGAACTTATAGAAGAACGAAAACCCTAATTACTTCAAACAAGCATTGGGAGCCGATTTAAAAGCAAGAGAGCACCATCAAAAACAAGTTTAGAAGATCATCAAAGCATGGTTTAGATAATCAAATATAGCATTGTTCAACCATCAATACGCAACCAACTCTTTGATCAACAAATAAAGATCTCCATTTTTCTTTCTTCTTCTTCTTCTTCTTCTACACAATTTCTCTCAAAGATTTGTGTTTGTATATCTAAGATTGAGCATAAGGTTGAGTTTTTGAGTGTTTTTCCTTTTATTCTTCTAGGTATCTTCCTAAAAATATCAATAGGAGTATTTTACAGCCATACATATATGACTGATAAATGCAAGTCATGGTTTTCTAATTGATTCATGGAGGTTTAGTCTTTGCATTTGGAAATCTTTATTTCTAAGAATTAGTCAATTTGTTTACTGAAACGCTTTGTAATGTTGAATATATTTTATGTATTAAACACCACAATGAACTACTTTGGGGCATGAATTTAATGATTTATCATACTTTGGGATTTCCGAGTATGAGATTTTTGGAGTATGCCCATCAAATTATTTTCAGTTTTAAATGCAATACTCATTTAAAGTTATCTGAAGTGATCAACACCATTTCACTCTTTTTCTTGTGAGAAAATATGGTTGCATACTCTACTTGCATGTGTTGTAGAGGGATATTATAATGAAGTTGTGCATATATTTATTTTGATATTGAAGCCTTTCTTCATCTTTTTTATTGTTAAGAAGATGATTGGTCCATTTTCGGGCAAAATTTGCACTCAAGGAGAAATATGGTTATCAAGAACCATTTTATATACAAACTAAAGCAATAAAGAATTGGGGTTTTTTGTTTATCATTCTCCCATTTGATAGTCTAGTCCAAGAATATCAACTACATATTTCAGACAAAAACAAAGGAGTACCATCTCTATAAAGACATGGGGGGATTTTTTATCCTCGAGAGGTTGTTTTTGACATTTTGACCAATTTGAACATCAACATTTTGGCGATCATACTGGGGAATGATTTTTTTTCAAGAGATCTGATACTTTTTAAGGATTGGATATTATTGGAAAACTAGAAGTTGTTTGGTTGAATTTTTCAAAAAAGATCTAAATATTGATTTAAGATGAACCAGGTTCTTGAAAACCTTGTTCAAGGAGCATTAAATGGAATTGAAGACATATTGTTGAAGTTTTGGTCACAAATCAGTTGTGACAACTTCTATAAAACCAAATAACCATCTAAGATTTGGGAGGATGATCTCCCTGACAAATCCATCATCAAAACTCTAGATTTTAAAGAAAGATGCCATAGTGATTTCATTAAAAATATTTTAGAATTTCAAGAAGATTTACATGAAGATTCCTCTGAGGAGTTTCTTTCATTTTGTGAAGATATTTTTCCTTCCCCACCAATCCCAATAAAATTCTTTCAAGATACAATAAAGGGAGAAGGCACCCAAAGAAAGAAACAGTTGCACAAAAGTCCACTCAATTTGCAAGGAGAAGTTCATAACTTGCCAGATATTTCCATGGAAAAGTTTCCCATGTTCTTCGGAAATACTTTAGAGGATGCAGATAAACATTTGGTTAAGTTTGATAATGATTGTGATATTTATAATGTGGTTGAAATGATGTTGCATGTCGACTATTTGATGTAGGAGCATCGCCAACAAAACACAAGTGTGGAAGACAAGTGGGCACACTTGCACACATTTTGAAATATTTTGAATTTCAAACCGATCAATGTATTAATGTGATATCTGACAATTTTTTTTTGATTTAGAAATGTCTTTAAATGCTCGAAGGCTCAACCATCATGTAAGTATGGTGGGGGGATGTATTTTGTTTTATGGATTAGATCATAGTGCATATTTGGAGCTTGCACTCTCATCTGTCTGACACAATATTTATTGTAATAGGCGTTAAGTAGTTGATATCATTTAATTCCATTTAAGATAGTGTAGAGTAGTTGGAGGGAATGCTCGAAGAGCGCCTCTTTCTATAAAGCTTTGTAATATTTCCCAGTAATAGTCGATAGTTGTTGTTGCGGCTGAATCTCATATGTAGATTGCCATTGTAAGCTAAGAGTTGGGAGATGCAGAGAAAAATTGTATGAATGTATGTAAGCTTTAGTTAGATGAATATAACACAAGAACATTGTCCCAAATGTGTGTATGGGTATGTGTCTATATGAATGAATGGTAGAGCTTCTGTTATTTTTCAAATTCTCTATTATTTCTGTTCTTGAATCCATGACTGCATTTGCTTTGTTGAATGTATGAGTCATTGTGAAGAATATATAATTTTCAATCATTTCTCTTCAGTGAGCGAGTGCAAGGTGTGCATAGTGTCCGTAAGGAATGCGTGACTGAGTTTGTTTCAACTCAAAATCTTAGAAGAGATAGTGAAACTTATACGTATGCAAGGAGTGCATTAATGTCTGAAAGGAGTGCGTGACCAAGTTTTCAGACTCAAAATCTCAGGAAGGATAACATGATTCAGTCACAAGAGATATAAGTGGTTGGAGAATAGTCGCAAGGAGTGTGAAATCATTTACAGAGGAGTGAGTGTGGACGAAATTCCATTGCAAGGTGTGCACATGCCAGGAATACGACTACGTGTCAAAGAAATTGTTCAGAGGAACAAACCGAAGAAGGAAATCTCATGAGGAAGAGCGGCATAAATATTCAAGGGAGAAGTTCTTGAAGTCTTCACTGAAAGTCAGTGAATGAAATATTCTTTTTCGGAGGAAAGTGAACGATTCCAGACTGATAGATCTGGTGAAGTTGCAAGGAGGAAAATCGTGAATCATTTCAGTACTTTGGAGGCTCAACAAGTTGGGAACTTAACAAAAGGATAGTCACGAAGTCTGAAGTCGCAATTCAATCATGATAGTTGATCACTGCGGAGTACGTGGAAACAGATTAAGGAGTTCAGGAATTAGAGAATCGGAAGTTGGGGGCGGAAGTCCTAGAAATTCATGAAGTCTGAACCAGAGTGGGCCGACGAATTTGAGGAGACGCGTGGCGAAAGTTCGGAACCTCAGAGAAGAGAGTTTTGGGAAAATTGAGGAACAGATTTGGAATATCCCCGAAGTTCGAATCGTGAAGAGATAGACCCACAATCATAGCCGTGGTCACTCGTGGAAGAAACCTGTGTGTGGGGGTAGAAACGTTACGGGTACCCATAAGGACCCAAGAAGTCTCTCCGACTCAGTGTTTCAATGATCCAAGACTGAGAGGTCAAGTATCCCTTTGGAGGGAAGGGGGTTTGCGTCAGAGTGGTATCAGAGCTGAATACATAATTGACTTCTGTAGGGAGAAGGATAAATGCCAACACAATTCTGCATAGAAGACGTGTTGATCCACCTGTAGCCAACATAGCTATGGAAAGGGATATGAGAGAATTGCGTGTGAGGTTGGATGCCATGGAAACATCACAAAGGAGAGTGCCTAATGCTGGAGACGTCAGTGAGGTAGAAATAAAAAATGTAGAAGTCAAAGCAGAAGTTGTAGCTGAGGATGCTGCGAAAGAACGCTTGTTAAGAGCGGTTTTCAATTTGGGTGCCAGAGAGAAGATTGAAATCCCTATGTATGAAGAAAATTTAGACACAGAGGAATTGATTGATTGGATACAAGCAATGGACAAGTATTTTGACTATGAGGATGTCGAAGAGGAGAAAAAAGTAAGACATGCTATCACTAGGTTGAAAGGACATGCAACACTGTGGTGGGATGAACTGCAGGTTGACAGGAGGAGTAAAGGCAACAAAAATATCAAGATTTGGGATCAAATGGTAGCCAAGATTAAGCAGAAATTCATGCCCAAGGATTACCAGATAAATCTATTAAGGAGGATGCAGAACCTGAGACAGAGAGGATTGAATGTGAAAAAGTACACAAAATAATTCTATAAGCTGAACATTAGAGCTGTACAGAGGGAAAGAGACGAAGAGAAAGTTGCCAGTTACATTAATGGCCTGAGATATGGAATTCAAGATGATATCAGTATGGAGACAGTCAGAATGGTTGAAGACACGTACTAGATGGCGCTGAAAGTAGAAGATAAGTTGGCTAGAAATCAGAGTCAACAGAACAGGGGCCAAAGCTTGAACATAGGAAAGGGAGTTGCCCAAGATAAAGCACAAAATCCTAAGGACAAGACAAAGAAAGCACATAGTCACTCTGAGAGAGGAGGAGTTCCCAAGGAAGACAAAGTGGTGGTAGAAGTTCTTTTCCCAAAGGAAGAGGCAGAGGAGGATAAGTAAGGTGTTATGCATGAAATAAGACAGGTATATGTCTTGGGATTGCCCCAAGAGAAGGAAAGGAGGTGAAGCTCACATCTCAGAAGCGCAGAAGCGGGATGTTGAGACCGAAGGTGCATAGGATGGAAGGTCCTTGATGATGAAGAAGGTTCTTTTGAAGCAAGAGCTAGAGACTGAAAAGCCATTATAGAGGAACAACTTGTTCAAGATAGCTTGCAAAACGAAGGATAGAGTTTGCAAGGTGATAATTTACAGTGGAAGCACTGACAACTTAGTATCCACAGAGATGGTGGAGAAGCTAGAGATGGATACAACTACACATCCGACATTGTATAAAGTCTCATGGTTGCAGAAAGGTCATCAGGTAACAGTCACTCAACAATGCCTAGTTAATTTCAAAATAGGAGGATATAGGGATGAAATTCTATGTGATGTGATTCCTATGGATGTCTGTCATGTTTTGTTGGGAAGACCCTGGCAGTATGACAAAATTTTTATTCATGATGGGAGGAGGAATACATACACCTTAGAGAAGAATGGTAGAACACACATGTTGTTGCCAATTGAGGAAAATAAGGTGAAAGAGGAATCCAACGCGAGCATACTTCTCATGAGTGGGAAGGAACACCTGAATGAAGTGAAGAAGGAACAAGAGATGAAGTTTGATGTAGTGAGGAAACCAAGGGTTATCCTTACCAGTACTTCATTGGAGGATTTGCCTGAGGAAGTTTAGGAACTAGTAGAGAATTTTGCTGATATTGTAGTGGATGAGTTGCCAAACTCATTGCCACCTATCAGAAGCATCAATCATCACATTGACTTGATACCAGGAGAAAGCCTGCTGAATAAAGCAGCGTATAGGTTGACACCTCAAGAGAATGAGGAGGTGAAGAGACAAGTTCAAGATTTGTTAGATAAAGGATTGGTCAGAGAAAGTTTGAGTCCATGTGTAGTGCCAACTGTATTAAGTCCAAAGAAGGATGGAGGATGGAGAATGTGTACGAAATCGAGAACCATAAACAAAATCACCATCAGATACATATTTCCATTACCAAGGATGGATGACTTGATGGATTACTTAAGTGGAGCCAACTATTTTTCAAAAATAGATTTGAAAAGTGGATATCACTAGATTAGGATGAGAGAAGGTGATGAGTGGAAAAAACATTCAAGACGAATGAGGGGTTATATGAATGGCTTGTTATGTCATTTGGCTTAATGAATGCCCCGAGTACTTTTATGAGACTGATGAATGAAGTATTAAAGGATTTCATTGGTAAGTTCGTGATTTTCTATATAGATGATATATTGGTGTTTAGTAAGACTAAGGAGGAACACTTGAGATATTTGGCATCAATGATGAAGAGGCTGTAGGAAGAGAAGTTGTTAATTAATCTGAAAAAGTCCTCTTTCATAAAGACATATCTCATATATTTGGGTTTTGTTATTTCTTCAAACGAGTTGAAGATGGATCCCAAAAAGGTGAAAGTGATCAAATAATGGCCGTCACCAAGGAATATCTTTGAGGTAAGAAGCTTCCATGGGCTAGCAAGTTTTTATCGGAAGTTCATCAGAAATTTTAGTGAGATTAGCACTCAAATGATAGATACAGTGAAGAAAAGACACAAGTCTTTCAAATGGATAGAAGAGGTTGAGAGGAGCTTCAACATATTGAAGGAGAAGATAATTGAACAATCGATTCTGGTTTTACCGAATTTCGGAAAAATGTTTCAGGTAAGATGTGATGCAGGTGGAGTTGCAATTGGAACGATCTTAAGCCAAGACAACAGACCTATTGCATATTTCAGTGAGAAGCTGAATGAAGCTAAACATAAGTACTCCACATAAGACAAAGAGTTCTATGCCATAATGCAAGCATTGAAGAAACATAGACATTATCTCATACCAAAGGAGTTTGTTTTGTATAGCGATAATCATGCTTTGAAATTCATAACCAGACATGAGAAGTTAAACCAGAAACATGCTAAGTGGATAGAGTTTATGAAAAATTTCACTTTTGTCATAAACATATTTCTGGAAATGCTAATAAGGTTGTTGATGCATTGAGCATGAGAATTTTAATTATGCAGGAATTTCAAGTCAAGACCTTGGGGTTTGATCACCTTAAGAAGATGTATCACAATGATCCCAATTTTGGAGAAGCATATGAAGCATGTGTGAATCTTGTGCTCAGAGACAAAAGCCAATGGGCCAAATATCTGATTCAGGATGGGTTGTTGTTCAAAGGATGCTAGTTGTGTATACCAAGATGTTCGATGAGGGAGAATTTGTTGAAGGAAAAACATAGCGGAGGTCTAGCCGGACACTTCAACGATGACAAAACATTTGCCCAAATAGACAGTTCATATTATTGGCCAGGTATGAGAGTGGAGGTAAAGATATTTTTGAACAACTGTAATATTTTTCAGTATCCCGAAGGAAAGAAATAGAACACTGGGTTGTATCAGCCATTTCCTACTCCAGAGAGGCCTTGGGATGCAATAAGCATGGATTTTTTGTTGGGATTGCCAAGGACACAGAGAGGAAATGATTCCATATTTGTGGTGGTGGACAGATTTTCAAAGATGACACACTTTATCCCATGCCAAAAGACCAGTGATGCAACACATGTTGCGAATTTGTTTTTCAGAGAGGTTGTGTGACTCAATGGATTTCCCAGGAATATAGTTTCAGACAGGGACACCAAATTTGTTGGTAATTTCTGGAGGAAGTTGTGGAAAAAGTTAGGGACGGAGCTATCTTTTAGTTCTGCATATCATCCATAGACGGATGGACAAACCGAAGTGGTGAATAGAATCCTAGGAGATTTGTTGAGGAGTTTATTCACTGAACACTATAGTCAGTGGGATCAGATTCTAGCACAAACCGAGTTCACATATAATGACTCAGTGAACAGGAGCACTGGGAAAATTCCATTTCAAATCGTGTATGGAATGAATCCAAGAGGAGTTTCAGATTTAAGGGATCTGAAACAAAGCGAGTTTAGAAGCACGGGAGCTGAAGATTTTGTTGTAGAAATGCAGGAACTTCACAATCAGATCAAGGAGTAGTTGAAGAGGAGTAACAATGAATACAAGCACAGAGCTGATCAATACAGGAGAAAACTTGAATTTGAAGTTGGAGATCAAGTTCTAGCACATATAAGGAAAGAAAGATTCCCAAGAGGAACATATAACAAGATGAAGTTGAAAAATATAAGGCCATGTAAAATATTGAGGAGGTTTGGAAAGAATGATTATGAGTTAGAGTTTCCAGAAGATGTGGGAATATCACCCATATTCAACATTTCAGACATGTATCTTTACAGGGAGGATGGAGCTGAATATCAAAGAAAAACCCAGTGGGAGAAGCAGATGCCTGTAGCAGAGAATCCACCGATGGAAAATATCATAGATCAACGAGTTGGTAAGAAGACTAGAAGAAAGATGTATTTTGAATACTTGGTGAAGTGGAAAGGGTGAACAACAGAAGATGCTATTTGGGTTAATGAAGCAAAGATCCAGAAGCATGGAAGATTGGTGCATGAGCTCATGGAAAGGAGTCCATGAATTTTTCAGCCAAGGGAGTATGATGCAGGAGCATCGCCAACAAAACACAAGTGTGGAAGACAGTTGGGCGCACTAGTGCACATTTTGAAATATTTTGAATTTAAAACCAATCAATGTATTAATGTGATATCTAACAAAACTTTTTGATTTATAAATGTATTTAAATGTTTGAAGGCTAAGCCATCACGTAAGGATGGTGGGGAAATGTATTTTGTTTTATGGATCAGATCGCAGTACAGTTTTGGAGCTTGCGCTCTGATATGATTGACACAATATTTATTGTAATAGGTGTTAAGTAGCTGATGACATTTAATTCCATTTAAGATAGTGTAGAGTAGTTGGAGGGTATGCTCAAAGAGCGCCTCTTTGTATAAAGCTTTGTAATATTTCGCAATAAGGGTTGTTGTCAATTGTTGTTGATAGTCGATAGTTGTTGTTGCAACTGAATCTCATATGTAGATTGCCATTGTAAGCTAAGAGTTGGGAGATGCAGAGAAAAGTTGTATGAATGTATGTAAGTTTCAGTTGGATGAATATAACAGAAGAACATTGTCCCAAATGTGTGTATGGGTATGTGTCTATCTAAATGAATGGTAGAGCTTCTGCTATTTTTCAAATTCTCTGTTATTTTTGTTCTTGAATCCATGACTGCATTTGCTTTGTTGAATGTATGATTCATTGTAAAGAATAGATAATTTTCAATCATTTCTCTTTAGTGAGCGAGTGCAAGGTGTGCATAGTGTCCACAAGGAGTGTGTGATTGAGTATGTTTCGACTCAAAAGCTCAGAAGAGATAGTGAAACTTATACATATGCAAGGAGTGCATTAATGTTTGCAAGGAGTGCGTGATATATTTTTTCAGACTCGAAAGCTCAAGAAGGATAGCGTGATTCAATCACAAGAGATAGAAGCGGTTGAAGAACAATTGCAAGAAGTGAAAATTCATTCACATAGGAGTGAGTGTGGACGAAAGTTTATTGCAAGGTGTGCACAGGTCAAGAATATGACTCAGTGTCGAAGAGATTGTTCAGAGGAACAAACTGAAGAAGGAAAGCTCAGGAGGAAGAGTGACATAAATCTTCAAGGGAGAAGTTCTTGAAGTATTCATTGAAAGTCAGTGAATGAAAGATTCCTTTTTGGAGGAAAGTGAACGATTCCAGACTGATAGATTTGGTGAAGTTGCAAGGAGGAAAATCATGAAGTATTTTGGTACTTTAGAGGCTCAACAAGTTGGGAACTTAACGGAAGGAGAGTTGCGAAGTCCGAAGTCACAATTCAATCATGATCGTTGATCACTGCGGAGTACGTGGCAAAGGATTAAGGAGTTCAGTAATTAGAGAATCAGAGGTTGGGGGCAGAAGTCCTAGAAATTCGTGAAGTCCAAACCATAGTGGGCCAACGAATCTGAGGAGATGCGTGGAGGAAGTTCAGAACCTCAAAGAAGAGAGTTTTTGGAAAATTGAGGAACGGATTCAGAATATTCCCGAAGTCTGAATCGCGAAGAGATAGCCCCACGGTCATAGTCGTTTATCACTCGTGGAAGAAATCTATGTGTGCGGGTAGAAAAGTTTCGGGTACTTGCAAGGACCCAAGGAGTCGCTCTGACTCAGTGTTTCAATGATCCAAGACCGGGAGGTCAAGCATCCCTTTGGAGGGAAGGGGGTGTGTGCCACTATTTATCTTAACTCTAAAGGAAAATGCTAATGAATGGTATTATTCATTGTTGTCTGGAACCATCACTAGTTCAGATGTATTATAAAATTCATTTGTCGAGAAATATTTCCCAAGAAAAGATCCATATTCCTTTTTCTTGAAGTTGGTTGAAATCCAGATGAACGAGGAAGAGACAGTCAAATATTTAACTTTAAAATTTATGGAATTCCTTCATAATATTCTTAATAAATGTTTCCAAACAATATCGTAATTTTTTGTTGTTATGAAAATGCTTTGCCTGTGAATCTGAGAATTTTATTGAAGCAATAGGGAAAGTGCAGTTGGAAAGAATTAATGCAATGAGCTGAAGTCATTGAAATAAAAATTCATGAAACCAATGCTAATCTATTAATCTTCCCAATATTTTTCCAAGACAATGGAGTAATGGATTTAGAAGAAAAAAATGATGAAATATATGTTTTTTTTTTTGAGATCATATTCGTGAAACTGAAAATGAGAACCCTAAAGTTTCAATTCAAGAAGAATACCATCTTCTACATCCTCCATTTGAGGGAAATTTTGACCTCTCATGTGCTCAATTTGAAAGTGATGATCATAATGAGTTTAAAGATGAATTTAACCTCCACTAGATGTACACGAGGATTTCATTCAATATAATCATGATGAAAATGTTGCAGAAAATTTTCAAATGGTATAGCTAGTTTATACAAAGCCACAAGAGGAATGTCTACATTGGATGAACATAAGTAATGGTAAAATTCATCACAATACATTAGACTTTTATGACGTTGATTGCTTGTCTAGAGCAGAATTTAATGAATAAGATATCTTCCAAGCATAAAAAGAAGGGAATTTGCAACAAGAGGTTCCATGGATGGTATATATATATTTTTAAGATAATGAAATTGTTGATGAACAACAAAAGATATCCCTACAACTCTCCACAAATATTCAACAACAATTTATGTTTGCAACCTCACCATGGAAACATGGTCATTGCACGAAGGAAGAATTCTTTCAAGACATAACCAATTAATTAAGAATGTTGGATGTGGTTGGGAATAAGGAGAAAGATGAAAATATTTTCAAGACATAACCAAATATTGCAACACCCATGAGAAACCAAGACTTGACTTTATTGAATCATGGTTCCAAAACATTGTTGGCCAAACAATGCAATTAGATTTTGGGCACATCTAGATTAGTTTCACTTCAATACATTTTGGGCATGCTCTTGACTCCCAGGGATGATTTTAAGGATGAAAATTTATATTAAAATGTAGAAATGTGGGTTAATATTACTAGTCCTTAATATGCAAAATGTAAAATGTTTGGCGATAGTTTTGTAAAAATATTCAAATTTCTAAGGATTTTATATAGTTTCTACAAAATTTTGGTGATTTAGAAGGTAAAACAATTTTATTTTATGGAATTTGGGCTAATCATTTTTAGAAAAAATGGAAATTAGAGATTCTTTTTTTGGGGGAAAACCATGGAAATTAGCACATTTTCAAAATTTATCCCCTAAAATCATCTATGCGAGTCTTGACTCTTTGATAGAATCTCGATATGTTCCCCAATTATGGAGTTCATTCCAAAGATCATTTGGATGCTTCAATGGCTCCATTGGAAATCTACTTACACTTGAAAAGTGTCCCTTTCCTCCAAGTGGGTTAGGTAGGTAGATCTTGTTTGTACATAGTTTGTTTCTTCAATCAAAGTTTTGCATAGTAAAGTAGTTGCTAGATGAAGATAATATTTGAAGATGACTCCATGGCCCAATGGAGAAGGTATCTAGTCTAATTCCGGTGTTCTCAGCAACCCATAGGGATTCACTGTCCTACAGTTGGAGCCAGTTGTTGATAAAAAAAATTGATCACCTTGATTTTATTCTCTTTGGAGTAATAAAAAAATCGATATCAGAAGAAGGAAATTTTGAATGATCATTAGTTCATGGTGTATCCCTCAGTCTCATTTTCATCATGTATTTTACATAATCAAAATATGAGTCTGTATGACCAAGATACTTATATTTTTTTCCAACCACCTGATCTTCCATAAAAGAGCACTTCTTCCATGTGCAACACAGTTGATTGCTCTCCCCGTACTATGTTTATTCTATTATACTCAATCTTGGGAATACTTTCTTATATTATCGTACTTAGACTCATTCTCTCTTGTTTCATACTTAGTTTCACTTATTCTCTTCTTATTTCATCTTCCATACTTAGTCTCATTTTTGTTTTGTTTTATGCTTTGCGAGAGTCCACACTCCATTTCCCATCTCCCCTCTCATCCTATTCTTCCATACTCTCCGTAATTAATATATTTTCCTAAGTCTCCTCCCATATCTCCTACTCCACAGACCTACCACACTCCACATATGATCTCTCTCCCACATACCCACCGCATTCCACACCCTATCCCCCTACCTCGCGACCCACCACACTCTTTAACCCATCTCCTCCCATATCTCCTACCCCATGTATCCACCACACTCCACACCTTATCCCTCTCCCACAAACTCACCACACTCAACACCGTATCCTCCTACCCTGTGACCTACCACACTCTCTAACCCCACCACACTCTATTCTCCATCCCCATCTCCTTTCTCATCCTATTCTCGCTTACTTAACATATTTTCCTAAGTTTAATTCCAAGACACATGACAACCTATTACACTAAGATACATGGAAAACATGGTAACCAATCACATCGAGACACATGGAAACCAATTACATTGAGACACATGGGCGTTGACTAGGCGATGACTTGTTGTTGAATGAGCAATGAATGGGCAATAATTGGGCTACCAAAATTTTACTAAGTCTTGAAATTTCCTAAGGCATGAGAGTTAAGATAAGACCTCCATAAGATCCTTTACTTCACATGAATGACATGGAATGCCTTTACGATATAAACACTATATGTTTCTTCCACCACAATGCACATGGGACTAAAAAGGCGAAATTAAATCAAGGGATGAGATTGATCCACAAACTAGATCGATGGTTGTTGAGCAACGATCTTTTGAAGCTTGTAACTCTTGATCTAGATGTTCATTTGGGGAAAGAAATACCTCGTTGGAAACATTATTTGACAAGGAAGACAATGGGACAAGTTTCAATGGCTGAATTTGGTTATAATGCTTCTATAAATCAAAATATCAGTCAACTCTAATTTCATGACTTGCTGGGAAATCTGTTTGGAACCTTGACTTCCAAGGGCTATAAGTTGAGATCCATAATTCCAAAATTTTCTCAAGAGGACTCATTGGAAATAAAGAATGATGAATATAAATTCTATAATGGTTTCCATAGCTAAGAAGTCACTTATCTTTCTTAGAAAATTAAAACACATTCCACTTTTTTCAGACATTTACCTTCAAATTTTTGGGAAAAAAAAGTTTATTAAATAACTTTTATAAAAGATGAATTAGGTCCCATTTGGAGGAACAAACTTCAATGAATTGAATTCATTAAAAATCATTAAATCAAGCATTTATTAAATGATTTACTCTTTATTCCAAAAAGAGGAAGCATATGGGAACTTCTAGAAGAACAAAAACCCTAACTACTTCAAATAAGCATTGGGAGCATATTTAAAAGAAAGACATAAACATCATAAAAAATGTTAGAAGATGATCAAAGCAGGGTTTAGATCATCAAAGATAGCATTGTTCATCCATCGGTTTGCATCCAACTCTCTGATCAACAGATAAAGATCTTCATTTTTCTTGTGTCTTCTTCTACTACACAATTTCTCTTAAAGCTTTGTGTTTGCATATCTAATATCGAGCACAAGGTGGATTTTTTGAGTGTTTTTCTTTTTATTCTTCCATGTCTCTTCGTAAAATGATCAATAGGAGTATTTTACAACCATACTTATATGACTGATAAATCTAAACCAGGGTTTTCTAATTGATTCATCGAGGTTTAGCCCTCGCATTTGGAAAGCTTTATTACTGAGCATTAGTCAATTGGTTTACTGAAATGGTTTGTAATGTTGAATATCTTTTATGTATTAAAATCCACACAGAACTACTTCAGGGCATGAATTTAATGATTTCTCAGCATGATATTTTTGGAGTATGCCCATCAAATTATTTTTAGTTTTGAATGCAATACTCACTTAAAGTTCTCTGAATTGATCAACACCATTTCATTATTTTTATTATGAGAAAATATGGTTGCATCTTCTACTTGTATGTGTTGCAGAAGGATGTTATAATGAATATGAGAATATATTTATTTTGATATTGAATCCTTTCTTCATCGTTTTTATTATTAAGAAGTTGCTTGGTCCATTTTCGGGCAAAGTTTGCACTCAAGGAGATATCTAGTTATCAAGAACCATTTTCTATACAAACTAAAGAAATAAAGATTTGGGATTTGTTGTTTAGCATGTTGGATTACTAAGAGAGGGGGTGAATCAATAATAGATCAATTCAATCCTTTTTACCCATGGTATATAAGTGTTGTTTATTTTTGTGATCAATTTACCAATATCATTCAACAAGTGTTGAATAAATAAACCATGATCAATGAGAAATCATACACATACATAGTACACCAGTATTTTTACGTGGAAACCCAATGTGGGAGAAAACCACAGAATATTTTTTCTTATATGTCTTTAAGAATTACATTCATTGGAAGCACCAACTTCCTTTGTTCTCCAACTGCAACTGGAAGGAGTCTCCAACCCCCTATATTTTCAGGCTACAACCTGAGGGAAGATCCAACTACCTGATTCTCTGGCTACAACTAGAAGGAGGCTACAACCCCTTATGTTCTTTGTCTACAACCAGAAGGTGGCTACAACCACCTATCCTTACCCCATCCAACCGCCCTAAAATATAAGTGTCAAATAACTGATGAAACCACTGCCACATTGTCACTGTGAAATATACCATTGTAAACATGTACCAATCTGTGCCAACAACCTGTAACCAACCTGTACCAATAACCTGTAGTCAACTTGTACCAATAACTTGTAACAAATTGTACCAAACAACCTATAATCAACCTGTACTAATAACATGTACCAACATATACCAACAACATGTACCAATAATCTCCTCAATAGATCAGATCTAATAACATAAATCTCATACCCAATATCACAAGAATACCACTCAAATCATGTGCATATATGTCTCTCTAGTCATGTGCCATACATTTGCATACAATCGTAATCATGTGTAATAAACCCTCACATGGACTAGACATCAAACCCTCATTGATATGCAACCTCAAACTAAACCAACAAATTCAAAAACACATCACAACCAAAATCCCTCAACCATGTACCAAGAAATACAAGATATGCATCAACACTCAACCCAACAAGATGTATCAATAATAAATACCAGACATACCAACACTGTATTTCTGTAGATCTAGATCATACAATAAGTTCCATACAACCAACAACCTCCCTAGGAAAAATCCCCAATCTCCCATAACCATATCTCATGTAGACAACAATATCCAACTACACATAAGAATATGACATACCTTTTGAACTTGTAGATAGATCTATTATACTTGATCATTATAGAACTTCCTAGGAACTTGCTTTCAGACTCTAAGGACCTGGCATCCACATCTACTCAATTTTTCATGACCTTTTCAGATGTACGTGACATGTCCTCTTTCAACCTGTGGATGTATGTAACATGGCCTTCTATGGCCTGCATATGTATGCGACCTAGCCTTCTACATCCCGTGTACAACTTTAGAAAACTAAGGTTTTTCTGAAACTCTGCAACTCTGAAACTTTCATCGTTAGTCCTCCTTTGCTACCTCAGACTTGTGTAACTTCATATGTATCAATGAGTAGCTGCAATAATCCTTTCACACAATAATATATATTCAATGTGCTCAATAGGTGCTAATAGGAGACCCTTGCTCTCTTATTTATACTCTCCAAGTAGCTTCCTCTAGGGGTTATCTTCTAACTTTTTGACCCAACTTCCTTATTTTAGGGATAACTCACTTCTAACCACTTTTTCCACTTACAACTACTATATACACAAATAGTAATCTCACCACTTCTAGTTGCAACTAATTTATTTTTAATTATTTTATTTTTGCAACAACTTAACTCATGATTAACTCCTAGTTACAACCACTTTGACTAGTAAACTTCTTCTAGGAGATTCTAGAATAAATTGACTTTTTTTACCTTCTAGGGGCTTCTAGATAACTCATGAGGGTTCTCCAACTTCACTAAGCCATATCTCCTCAACCGTGAGGAACTACGTGATGTACCACATTTCACCAGAAACAAAACGACATGTACTATCAATCTAGAATAGTCTCACTTGCAAATTCATTGATCTTCATTACATTATTCCTTAACCAAACTTGGGTTCCTTAACCACACTATTGGGGCTATTGAAATTTTCTACTGTACTTTCTTCAAGAGTTGACATCAATGAAAACCAACCCAATTAATCAACAATCTCCCCCTTTCAAATTGATGGAAACACTCTGATGCAACATTGAAGTCATGCCACTCATGCTCCCCTTGTGACCATCGCTCCCCCTCGAATCATTCCTATGTGATCTCTCTCCAAGCATCTAACTCTCTCTCCATGCATCTGATGAATCTCTCCCCCTTTGACATCAATGGCAAAGGTAACTTCTCGTCAGGGCTGCTCCCCCTAACTGAACTGTCCATGGGGTTGCTCCCCCTAATTGAACTCTCCCTAAGACTACTCTCCCCAAATTGAACTATCATCTTTATGGTGCTTCCTCGTGTATAAGAATAGCATTCAAAATTCATTATGGGGAAAAAATTGTGCTAAGTTTCTGGCAAAGATACTCAAAATCTTCCCTTGGAAGCGGTTTTGTAAAGATGTCTGCAATCCGTTCTTTGGTCCCAACATACTCAACTGGACTGTTATTTTCTACAACATGTTCTCATAGAAAATGAAACTTGATTGGAATGTGCTTCGTCTTGGAGTGCATCATTGGATTCTTTGAGATACAGATGGCGCTTATGTTATCACCATACATCCGAATGGGCTCATCATACTCAACCTGTATATCTGTCAATGTTTGTTTCATTGATAGGACTTGTATAAAACATGATGTTGATGTTATATACTCTGCTTTAGTTGTAGACAATGATAGTGATGATTGTTTCTTGCTTAGACAAGATACCAAAAACTCACCCAAGTAGAACGTTGCTCCACTTATACTTCTTCGGTAATCAATGCAACCTACCCAATATGCATCTTTGTAGGAAATAAGTGACGTATCCTTTCCTTTTGGATACCATAATCCAAACTCTTATGTACCCTTGAGATATATGAATATTCTCTTTACTGCTAGAACATGTGATTCCTTTGGTGTTGCTTGAAATTGTGCCACTTGTCCAACTTCATGCATTACATTTGGTCTGGATGTTGTCACATAAAGTAAGATTCCAATCATTGACCTGTATTGTCTCTGATCTGTAGGCTTTGAATCATCATATTTAATTAACTTACAAATGGTTTGCATAGGAGTATTTATTGGTTTGCAATCTTCCATTCCGAACCTCTTTAGTATTTCTTTGATATACTTGGTTTGAGAAATAAAAATGTCTTGTTTTGTTTGACATATCCGACGACCCAAAAAGAAGGATAATTCTCCAAGTAATGACATTCGAATTCATTTTGCGTATCATTTGCAAATTTCTAGCACATCATATCATCGTCACTTCCAAAGATAATATCATCAACATAAACTTCAATTAACAAAATATTATCTTGATTTACCTTGACGTAGAGGTTGTTGTCTGCATTTCCTTTCTTGAACCCTTGTTGTTGTAAGTATCTCCTTTTGGTGCAACGGGTGGATTTCTAGAGGTGGAAAGTTAGTTCTGATTAAGTATGTTCTTGAAGCTATTCCAATATCCTGGCACACCTTAGCCCATATCCCTAAGGGAATCTTGGAGAAACTTAGGAAATGTTGCTTTAATTACATGTGGAAGGGTAGAAATGAGTTCTATTGATGTTTGGACAACATCGGAAGACATAATAAAAATAAAAATAATAATAAATAGTTATTATAATTATTAGAGATGCATCCTTTCATGGATGGTCACCATATGTGCCTTTAGGTTCTCTATATATTTGGCACATTCATCATTGTAATAATGAATCTATCATATCATCTCATATACAATATTATCTCATATAATATCTCATATAGAAAATTCAACATGGTATCAGAGTAAAATGAGAGTAGAGTAAAATGTTGGGAGTATTTATGGGGTTGTTACAATCTCCATGTACACCATACTTACCTTTTACTCCTACCTAAATTATAGAAATAATTCCATAAATTATGGTGGGCAGTAATTTCTAGTAAAAATGTCTAATTACCTAAATATGAAGAATGTGCTGCTTATTTACTTCTACCTGAAATTATGCAAAGAATCGCAAGAATTATGGAGGAACAATTTAACAAAGTCAAATACTATGTGGATGGATTATAACCAAATTAATGTTAATCTTTGGGTAGTTATGAGAGATATTCTCCAACTATTTATAAGAAAGAAAATTTAATTTAATTTTCAAATAGGTGTGTCTCTTTGGATCAATTTAAAGGCACAACAATAGATACACATTTTTTCTCTCACACACGTGGGAAGTGATCTAAGGAAGAGACTGAAGTTTCTAAGTAGTTGAAATTTTATGAGTGTAATTACTTGTGATGTTCTAGAGTTTAGTAAACTAATATCGTATATCATTGGAAGTAATTACCACTTGCGGAAAATTGTGTTTGACTAATTTAACACTAGAAAATTCAACATGGTATCAGAGCGGGACTGGGCTTGACTCCCTCAAGGGCCCATGAAACGAGAGTAGAGTAAAATGTTGGGAGTATTTATGGGGTTGTTACAATCTCTATGTACAACATATTTACATTTTACCCCTACCTAAATTATAGAAAGAATTCCATAAATTATGGTGGGCAATAATTTCTAGTAAAAATGTCTAATTACCTAAATATGAAAAATGTACTACTCATTTACTTCTACCTAAAATTATGCAAACAATCGCATGAATTATGGAGGAACAATTTAACAAAGTCAAATACTATGTGGATGGATTATAACCAAATTAATGTTAATCTTAGGGTAGTTACGAGATGTATTCTCCAACTATTTATAAGAAAGAAAATTTAATTTAATTTTCAAAGAGATGTGTCTCTTTGGATCAATTTAAAGAAACAACAATAGATACACATATTTTTTCTCTCTCACATGTAGGAAGTGATCTAAGGAAGAGACCGAAGTTTCTAAGTAGTTGAAATTTTCTGAATGTAATTACTTGTGATGTTCTAGAGTTTACTAAAGTAATATTGTATATCATTGGAAGTAATTACCACTTGCAGAAAATTGTGTTTGTCTAATTTAACACTAGAAAATCAACATGGTTAGTTGTATGACATCGAATATATGATGGATGTTTGTTGGTCATAGTAGAAGACGTATCATTTGCAGGGTCACTGTATATAGTTGTGCACATCCATGTAATGAAGAAGAAGAGGAGGTCAGCACATGCAAAGGGATTGGATGACTCTGAAGACTATAGAGCCTCAGAGGGAGTCAAGCTTTAGAAGGAGCATGTAGACTCAAAGTGGTCCCGATCTAAGAGAAATTCAGTTGCTTAGAGACTTTCATTCATAATGTTTCCTCTTCATATTCAAATTCACATGGGAGATACTTCCTCTAGGACTGACACACAAGAGGCTAGACCTTGAGGATATATGAGACCTTCTGGAGAGGATTCCCTTGTTTTGGTGAAGGAAGCCAGTCAGAAGGAATGGGATGTGGAAATTTTAGCCTTGAATCTGAGACATGATGTAGAAGGGAGCTATGAAGATCCAATACAAATCCACATATGAGTAGCATCAGGCAGACATTCTCCTAGAGTGGTCATGTTGATTTGACTTAGGAGAATGATACATTCACTCATAGGATTAGCCATGTTGATTTGGCTAGTGATGAATGGCCCAGGCGTAGTATTTCTCTTTAGTAGTGTTGATTTGACAAGGAGTGGAAAAGACTTGAGGTGTTGATGTTTCTCCAAGTGGTTGCATCGAGAAGACATTCTCCCAGAGTGGTCATGTTGATTTGACCGAGGAGAGTGATACATTCACTCACAGGATTAGCCATGTTGATTTGGCTAGTGGTTAATGGCCTAGAGTGTTGATGTTCTCCATCTATTAGCATTGGGAAGACATCCTCCTAGAGTGGCCATGCTGACTTGGATGAGGAGGATGATACATTCACTCACGGTATTAGCCATGCTAACTTGGCTAGTGATGAATGGGTCAGGCGCAGTCTTAGAGACTTAAGGTGCTATCACATGCCTGCTCCAGGTTGGAGCAATCTATGTCAATCAAAAGTGCATGTGAGGAGAAGTATACATCAAATGGGTGCATGTCGAAGATTATTACATAAACAAAGGCTCATTGACAAGTGTAAGAGGAAGTTGGCCTCAGAGTTCGAAATCAAGAATCTTGGCATGATGTAGAATGTCTCCCTAGTTGAGGAGTGTCGAAGTTACAAGCATCGGGAAGACATTCTCTAGAGTGGTCATGTTGATTTGACTGAGGAGAATGGCCCAAGCTTAGTCTTCAAAGGACATAAGACTCGAGGTGCTAGTGTTCCTCCAGTTTGTGGAAACATCGGGCAGACAGTCTCTCACAGGGGTGTACCTGTGGTGAATTTCCCTAGTATGCATCAGACATAACTTCCCCTAGATTGAATTGCAGACCAAGGGAGATAGGATACATTTATCACAAGGGTGTACTTATGGTAAATGGGCCCAAGCGTAGTCCTTCCTTGATCATGGCAAGGAGTGATATGGACTCGAGGTGCTTGAGGTGCATAATGTCTCCCTCATTGAGAGGGAGTGTTGATGTTTGGAAAACATTGGGAAGACATTCTCCCATATTAATAATTAATAATATAATTATTAATTATTAATAATATTATTAATATATATAATAATACAAATAATAATAAATAGTTATTATAATTATTAGAGACACATCCTTGCATGGATGGTCACCATATGTGCCTTTAGGTTCTTTATATATTTGACATATTCATCATTGTAATAATGAATCTATCATATCATCCCATATACAATATTATCTCATATAATATCTAATATAGAAAATTCAACAAGTTCAAGGTCTCACATCTAGCTAGATGGAAAATAATTGCTACTCCTAATAAATCAAGGGGATGGGGACTCAAAGACATACATCTTTTTGTACATTCCCTGGTAGATTTTTTTTATGGTAGTTGATTATCAATGATAGTTTATGGAGAAGGATCATTACTTAGAAGTACATTGCACCAAATTCCTTACTAGATTGGATAAGGTCAGAAAGGAAGAACATTCAAAATGTTTACAACCAATGAAAATATTTAACCATAACTTTTTTGGTAATGGGAAAATGCTTGGCTTGGAAGGTAGGAAATGGGGATCATATAAGGATTCATTCTGATGCTATTTTAGGTTATGGACAAGCAATTTTCCTCCCATAAGCACTTATAAATCATTTGCAGGAACTAGGGAGATGTACTCTAAATAAGATTGATAATCCACGAGACTCCACCATTTGGACACAAGGATGGTTTTGGCTCAAGACCTGGGTCTCGCAAATGGAATAAGGCAGATCAAGAAAGTATTTTTGGCAAAGCCCAGAAGAGCACATATAACATTGAAGGATGATCCATACCAACTTAGTTGGGATTCAAAACAAGAAGGGGGGGATTACACATCCAAACATTGGATATTTGAAAATACATGCTCCAACATCTGTAGAGGAAGCTTGATGATGATCAAAATTGTGGAAGGTGAGAGTACCTTCCAAATGCACTTTTTTTATGTGGTTGGTCCTGATGAATAGATTTTTGACTTGGGATAAATTACAAAAAAGAAATAAAATTGGGCATGGTTGGTGTTGTCTATGAAAAATCCATGAAGAAACAACTTCCCATATTTTTATGAGTTGTCCTTTCTTTTAGAAAGTGTGGAAGGAGGTGGAAGGTGATCTGGGTCTTCCAAATTTATGGATGAAGGGGTCTCTAAATGACAATCTCAAGGAATGGTTTGATACGAGGGAACTTAATAATTTTAGAGTTGTGCCTTATCTTGTCATCAAGGGGATTTGGCTAGCAAGAAATGCCTACATATTTGAAGACGAGAAGACTCCTCCCCTTCAAGTTATTACTTAGGGATTAACATTATTATCTGAATTTCAGACTAATGATAGAATAAGAAGGCCAACCAGGGTGGGTGATATGACAGTTGATAAATCAATCCCCTAGAGTTTATTTGATGGGGCTTGTCAAGGTCCTGTACATGTATGTGGTCTAGGTTATGTTATTTATCTCTCGGAGTCTCATTTCTACACATGCAATGTAAATATGGGCTCATGGACCATAACTATGGTGAGTTCAAGGCACTACTTTTCCTTTTGAAGTCTTCTTTGAACAAAGGTTTATAATGCTTCCAAGTCTTTGGGGATTCATCTCTTGTTGTTAATTGGATGAATGATGAACTTCGAGTACAAAACATAGGTTTACTCATTGTGGCCATACACATGAAAGATCTAGCTAGTCAGTTCTAGGTAATCATTTTATCTCATGTTTTTCAGGAGCTCAATGTACATGTAGACTCCCTTTCAAAGGAGGGTCTACATAGGCCTCAGGATCAAATAAATGAAGACAAGTTTGTGGGAGGTTCCTTAATCTCATCAAGGACCTATCATTTTACTGAATTTTAAGTGTGGGTGGGTGGGTTATCTTATGCAATTATGTCAGTTCTAATGAACATAATTTTATATGCCTTTCAATATAGATGTCACTGGTTAGCTTGTCTTTGTTTAAGGTTTTTTGGGGAAGTTTTTGCTCAACAAGATAATGTTGGAAGCTCAGCTTGTATGTAGCATAAATGAACAATTTATCAGGTATCATTTTTTTTGACCTGTGCAAATTTGCACTATGAATATTGGGTTTTGGATTCTGGCTAGAATTAAAAATAAGTTTTTTTATTGAGGAAAAACAAAACATTTTTTAATTCAAAAACTATTTTGTTTAAATATAATAATAATAATATAATTTTAAGGTCACAACCAATTCAGACACCAAATTGATGTATGAGACCCCTTTGTTTGTTGAACAAGGGACGCCCTCTACGTAGCGATTTGACTACTAAAGTATACAGAGGTATACATACCCTACCTCCATTTGGATTTGAACCTGTGACACATTTTCTTAACCATTAAATCCATTCAAATTGTACCTTTATTAAATAAATTTAATTTTTGATTTAAGATTTATTGTTTAAATATATTTTTCTTAAAAAAAATATAATATACAACACTTGTTTATTATATACCTTCATAATAACTATTTAATTTATTATAATTTTAAAATCTAAATGCTTGTTATCAAATCAATTTTGCATTGTCTCACACATACATGTGAGAATTCAAACTATATTTACAACAATATTTTTTAAATGGGTGAGAAGTATTGGTTATCTATCCTTATTAAAAGACATACCCAATTATATTTTGGATAAGATTACACGTAGCTATATAATTGTTATAAAGTAGATTTGAAAGGAAAAATGTCTAATGAAGATTTTATTTTGAATTGATTTGGTCTTTTGGTATTGGTTTCTTATCATGTATGCACAAAATTATAGAGTGCTCACGTTCCTTTTACCAACCACATATGTTAATAGTGGTGACCTTTCATCAACCATGATAGAATATCTACGTCATGATAAAAAAAAAAATTAGATTATTAAGAACTTGCATGGCAACTTTGTACATCACATGTTATATTTTATTTGGTTATGAATGGTTGATTTTGCGTCTATAACATATAAGCTAAACAATAATTGATTTAACCACAACAAATGAATTGAAACTTTGTATTTTATATGAAATTTTCCTAATTAAGCAAGATGAAGCAATGTTCTTCAAGCCACTACTTTATATGCATAACTTTGTAAGTGGCATCCTTCCATCCATTTTCAATTACAAATGCAACTCGATTTGCAATAACCTTTGCATCTACTATCCCTCTATTCAATGTCTCCCTCTCCTACTAACCAATACAATGCACATGAACAAATCAAACACAATATATCTTTTAAATGCATACAAAATTTGAAAAAAACAAATTCTAGTATAGTTTAGAGCAAAATAACATTTTGAATAAACAAAAAGATGATTTTTTAACATCCATTTCTTGAACTTTCCATTGATAATCGTGCACTAGTTTCGTGGCAACACCCATAACAAGAACAACCTTCTTCAAACTTACGAATGATTTATGTTAGCTTATCAACCTCTACTATTTTTTTGTTCTCTAACATTTTTTCTCTTTTTCAATGAATATAACCAAACTTAAATTTAAAAAATTCATGAACAACAATTACATAAAGTGCATTAAACATTTCCATAACATATTTAAGTAAACTACGAGAGAAATACTTCTTGGAAAATCTCAATTTGTTTCATTATATCTTAGTTCTTATGTAATGTCCCCACTTTGGGACATCATTGTATTACAGAGTGTTATGATGACCAAAGTGGCTAAATGGAGGTTGTAGCGAGTATAGGGGTTATTGAGGGGTATTTTGGGGTCCGGCTTGTGTCACTCATTTTATTTTATCATTATGATGCATTCTGTACAACTCGGCTTTGGTTCTATTGCATTCCGACGATTTCCGTGATTTTGAGTTATTTTGGGCTATATGTTAATTAAATTCACTAAGGAGGTCATATTGGGCATAATACTTGGAGGAACCTATTAATGTAATAGCTCATTGGAATCATGAGGAATAACACTACAAGATAGGATGATGAGAAGTGAATTTCAGTGGCCAAGGAAGCCACAAGGAGGCATAAACTACTTTTTAGAGGAAAAATGGTTAATTAATTAATTAAAGTAAAAATCACTTGGAGAGACAAGGTGAGTATGGAGGATAAAAGAGAGACAAGGGTATTTATTTTCTCATTATGTTGTTTATCATTTGATATATGGCTTCTTTCTAGTGAACCCATGCTCTTGGGGGTTTTGAGGGTTTTGACTTAACAAACCCTAGAGATCAATTCGGTGGTGAAAGATCCCACCTATCTTGATCCAAGCTTGGTCGCGGAGATGAAAGATTCCTTCCTCACCATTCTACATCAGATCTATTCAGCTTCAGAGGGATTCTACACCAACCATAGGTACAAAAAGAGAGAGGGCGCAACATCGAGAGTTTCCAACAAGGGGGGCGCACTTGTGGAGCTAGTGTAGTTTGATTTGATCAGGGAGAAGGCGTTTTGGAGGATTTGGCTAGTGGGTTATCTTGGTAGAGGCCATAGTGCCCTTCTTGACTCATCCAGGAGGTGTTTTGGTGGAGCATTGATTTATTTTGAGAGTGGGACAAATTCTCCTAGAGGAGGGGCGCAATCTTGGAGTGGATCGACTCATGGGAAGGGCCCCAGCTTCATTCTTTAGCTAGGGATCGATTCTATATTGTTCCTAGACTCCAGATCTACTCTTCTAGAGTATGTTGCTTTCTATTGGTGCTAAGGAGGAAGAATGCTAAATTCTTGGGTCTTCGGTCATCCAGGAGGGCGTAAACCAATTAGAGGATTGTTTATTTGGAGGGTCATACCTTCACTATTTAGCTTGAGGCTTCATCAATGGTTTGGTATTGGCCCGATCTACGCTTCCAAACATTTTCAGAGTGTTTGGATCCCTCTAGCAGCAGAGCCGAATTGTTGGGTGTACTCAACTTTCCAGTAGGGCGTAACTTATCCAATTTGGGGTTTGGCACTTCAGAAGGCAGGGATCTCATCTTTTTATTCATCTATTGTAGCCTTGTGTCCTTTGGCAGCTTGTATCTTCTCTTCTTGATCTTGTTTGAGGGTTATCTTCATATTGCTACTAGTTATTAGCTATATTGTACCAAATCTGCAGATCCATTGTATCATGGTCTTCTTCTATTGTGAATAATATCATATCTGAGGTATTTTGGGGTTATCTCTTGTATTGTTGATCTTGCATCTTGTTGAGGTATGTTCAATTGCTATATTTGTGTTGATTATTGTTGCAAACACACATAACAACAATCAATATAAACCCTAGCACAACTCATGAGACTTAAGACTGCAAAGTGTTTGACGAAATGCCACACCAGAAAACAATTAAAATCACATGAAAAACGCAATGTTCTTGGCATCTTGGCTGGGGAACATTTCATCCTATTTTGAAGTATTGAAGCCTTTGTTAGGGCACTTTACAATATCATCTCTACATTGAGAAAAGTTGCTTCATTTGAGTTGGTAAGTCATTAAAAATCCTTATTGTCTTCTTCAATTTCATTATTTACGAGAAATCAACAAATTCAAAATAGGTGTATGAAAAAAATTCAAGATATGTGTAGTGGTGTGGAATCCATAGGCATAAATAAAGACTAACCCCGTGTTACAAGGACAAGGTACAACAAAGAAGACAAACCTTAGGTTTTCCACACAAACAAGTAAGAAACACCTCTTTTTAAGAAAAAAAGTAAGTAAAGATTTTAATGGAGCAAGTATAGATTCAATTGGTGGCATGTTAATCTCTAATATGAATGAAGTGTGGATTATGGAGATCTTTTATCATAGGCATCTAGAGGAAGCTTTATAAAGGATAGCATAAATATGTTATCACCATTAATGTTGTGAGTACATGGGTGGCATGGAGATAAATATGGGTAGATCACAAGGAAGGAGTTAAGGGTTATGTCATAATTAAATGAGATGTCATCATTCACATTTTTTTTTATTGAATTTAATAATTATAAAATGTATATACATACCTTTTGTCTAATTAAAATTAAAAAAACATTAAAATGATATTTTTTTATCTTAACTTTAAGAAACCTTATGTTTGTTAATATATTAATGGAGAACTAATGCAAAAATTGAGAGTAAAGTATCTACCACAAGCATGGACTAACCATTATAAAAATAAAATAAAAATTGCTAAACTCACTTTTGACATGATCTCATACAAGATATTACTTTATTTCTTCATGGTTTTCTAAATCCTTATGGATGATTTTAGTAGCACATAAGTGTCTTCCAAACTGACCATATATGCTTTATTATTTTATGTTTTTACTCAATATTAAAGAATGTTGAGAACCATGTTATGCATATATTGAAACTTAGAAGTTATCCCATGGGTGGTGGTGGTGGCAGCGGCGGCGGCGACGATGACGACGACGATGACGACAACTACAATGATGATGACGACGACGACGACATGCATAAATTGAAACTTAAAACTTATTTTTTCCTCTAACTCTTTATCACACCACATTTTCTCCTTAAATTTTGATTTGATGATATTTTTAATAGTATCCTTATTCTGCAAAATTGTGTCTTCTATGATTTCCCAATAGTTTATCCAAGACTAGGTATATTTATGCCATCTTTTCTTGAGTCGATGGTGGTTACAATTGGATTTTGAAGAAATTTTAAGAAGCCTCTTGTCTTCCATGTGGTTTAACTTGTTCTTATACATTAGGTATCTAGTCATAGTCATGCTCTCAATGGGGGAAAGGCTTGCCTCTAAGAGGAGGATGGGATAGGGCGTATTTCCTTTATTTTTGAGATTATAGGTTATAAAATTATTTTGTATTTGCTCTATCTTTCTCCAGGATTCACGAAAGATATTGCATCCCTAGATTTCACATCCATAAAGAATACCAGGTGTAACAAGAGTCTCAAAGAGGAGTTTCTTCTTATACCATATCCAAAGATCGATTGATTTACAATTATTTTCAATCCCATAATAAGTTTTTCATCCCCCTGTTATCACTCTCTGATTTCCCAAGCCGAGGGAGAAATTGACAGAGGTAATTGTTTCAACCGCTTGGAGTCTTGGATCTAGCGCTCCAAGACTCAGAGAGGGTCCTCTTTGTATGATTTAGCTTGGTTTGGAATAGGATATTAGGCTAGTTATGATGGATCGGGATTTGGTTTTTTAAATGGTTTGGTTGGAGCATGAGAGGAGGGACCATTGGGTGATGGGGTCTATGCTTGAATATATGACTCACTCTCAGATCTAGACAAATCTCTTACATAGGGCAAGGTAGTGGAAATGTTGGACTGAATCAAGTTTTAATGGTGTCAAATGAGGAAAAAGTAGAGGAGAAAAATTCAATCAAAGGAGCATTTAAGAATTCCTAAACTGAGCTTTTAGAAGAGAAACATAAAGATTACCAAAAGATCAGATGTAGATTATTTCACCAATAAATTCTGCTCTATTACTATCCTTTGACAATAAGAATTTGAAAACAAGTGGTATGATAACTGGAAGAAAACACTTAACATAGAAGATAAACGCCACCAACACCTCGACACAAGAATCCTGTCAACAAATTTTCTATTACTGATCGATCATTTAAAGATTACAGAAAAACCTTCTGGAATAGCAAGGCTCGTAGTCCAGCAAAAAATCAACTTTTTTCCCCCGGTCCTCACCTCCTTCATCTTTTACATCTATAAATAGGTAAAGATACTCTTAATCTCCAAAACTCGAGTCCTATCTCTGCTTTCTAAAAATAGAAAACAATTACAATCATCTCGACACTTGTCCAAACAAACTGCCTTATTTCAAGGAACTATCTTAACAGAAAATACTTAAAAATATGAAGATACTTCTTGAACATTTCGAACACTGGAGGTTGTTAAGATCTGTTGGAAAATAAACTCTAACAGAATCAAAACAAATAAATGCAGAATTAGTCGAATTCTTGAGGTTGTTGGAGTAAAATATCCTTGGGATAGGAATGCTCCTCATAGCTGTTATCTCCCATCGATCTTCTGTTGATATCGAGCCCAAGAATTTTCCCTCTATCACTTTTGATAAACGCATTAGGCTACCAACTATACTCTGTTCCTATCCTTGAGCTGCTCAAAATAAGGAAAAGTTGCCAGTAGTGCCAAGATTGCCAGCTCTATTTAAAGATGCCTCAAAATCCGGAGAAACTTGCCACCTATTTTTTGATTGCCTGTTGATTTTGTGCTCTAAATCCTCGAGTTCATATCGATGATATGAGATCTGCCACCTCACCCTGAACATGCTTTGCCATTTGTACCATTGAATTGGATGCCCTGAAAATATGAAAGATAATGTTAATTATGATCTTCTTTGAATACTGAACCTCTTGTCATATTAGATTTATAATATGATAGCCTGGAAATCTGGGATCGATGAGATCGATTTTCTGACTGTTAATTGTTTGCCTTGAAGTCTGGGGTGTTTATCTTCTTATCTGGGATTGACCCTTTAACTTCCACATGTTCTTCATTGTTTTCTTTGACATGGAGAATTCTATTATGAAAATCAAGAGTCTTCTATTGGTAGATGAAAAGGAATTCCATCCCAGCATCCATCATCTTGTGAATCCCGTTACTAAAGTGTTGGGATCATCAAGGCTAAATCCAGATGTTTAAAGGGAAGTTTCATACATCAATAAGAGTAAATCTTTGACAGAATTATCATTCTTRTATGCTTCCGCCTTCTTTCTATGCTCCTCCATTTTCATGAATTGGCTAGCATGATCTTCAAAGCTGTATGTACCCTCTGCATTYTGGTAATCACTCATTTGAAAAAATTCATGAACAGACCGAGACTTGACACTGTAATTTTAGTTGATGCAAACCTGAAGTGGCACATAATTGGGCCGCGAGATGGGATTGAACACAATTACTACAAGCATATATCCCTACGATTGTTCGGCTAAACCAAATTTTAGTATCAAAATTCATGGTAATTGGTATCACGCCAGTAGTAGAAATAGCCCCATGTGAAGGGCAAAATCCCTAAATGCCAAAAAATGAAACTGTATTTCTCACACCTCTGTTTGGAATTCAGGCATAGAACAATTTCTTTGATTAAGACCTCAAATCCAATATTTCATCAAGAAGATATGTTTGCACCATATCCTTAGAACCAGACCACTTGCAATTACCTGCAAATACTTGCCAATCTTTCTAGCATCCAATTCTCACAATTGTTATTGTTAGCACTTGACATTTTGAATTCACACTTAATCCATGACGAGCTCTGCACTTGATACATAAATCAGACTGGATAGCACACTCGTCGTTGAGGTTGGAATGAAGACTATATTTGATGTATATGTTTAAGTGTTGTCGATACCTGGATTATATCTGTATGTCATACCATTGACTACATACCCTGTCGACACGATGCTTTGATGTTTGGTCGATAGGATTTGTAAAGGTGGGCTCTGAATTTCGATACCTGAAAGCTTGGCTTTGATCATTCCTCTGACACCTGGGAATTTCATGGCGGGCGTCCATCCCCCTACACCTGTAGATATTGGAAACTCACATCTTGTTTCTTCTCAACACCTGCATGTTTCCTTAGGCACCTAGCGTTAGGGTTTTAAATCTGCATTTTTATATACTCAATGGGATATATCCTACATCGGTTGACCAAAAGAATAGTTTGATTTTTATATATGTGAATGTTCGCATGGGTTGTCGACGAAGTGAGACCAAGGCTACCCTCTTGTGTTTGGCGCTGGTTCTTGTATGATATTGCATGCTACATAGCTCGAGGTCTCGGAGTTAGGCCTATGGGCTATCAAATTTTTGGTAAAAATTTCAATGAGATTTTTTTTGGTTAAAAATCTCTACAAAGGATGAGAAGGTCAAATTTGGTTTAAAAGGCCAAATTTGGCTAATAAAGCCAAAGTTTAGGTTAATAAAACCCACATAAAATTTTCAATATATAATTTTTGCCATTCAAACAAATTCTTAATTTCTTGCTAAAAATGCACAAGAATATTAACTTGCTTTGAAGCTCGTGTGCAGGTACTCATCTTATGCTTGGTCAATGTCGTGTGCTTTCTGTCGCCTTTACATCTTCACTATACGTCATGAGAAATAATGTTATGAGCAATATGCTTTATGCCTTAAATAGATAGATATCAGTCAGAGTACTGATTTCCCTATTATAGGGTCCTAACACCCCCAATAATCATTTTCTCAATGCTATAATTCCAACTGAGCTTGTGGTGAATATCGATTCCAAGATATTTGTATGAAGTCACTTCCTCCAAGTTGTTGTTTTCATAGATGAAGGTATCATAAGTGATCTTAATGGATTTAATGATCATGACCTTAGTCTTGTCAGTATTAATAGTCATAACCATATTGGAGCAAAAATCCTTGAGGATTCTTAGTTGGTTTTCAAGATCATGGGGACTCCTCGCCATAAGAATGATATCATTGACATAAAGAAGAAGATTGATGACTATACCAGTGAGAGTAGGGCCAACACAACCTGCTTCTTCCAATCAATCTTCTAATTTGTCAATGTATATGTCCAAAAAGGTAGGGGACAAGGAACAATCTTACTTGACTCCAATATTGTAGTTAATCTCTTTTGACCAACCCTCGTGTTTTTAAACTTGGCAATAATATAATCCATTTATTTTACAAACACTAAAATAATAATCTCAAGAAACCAATTACATTGTCTTTACTTACTCCTTAGCATATTGAATCTTAAGTCAATGTGTAGTATCTCCTAATGTTACAATGATACAATGGGTGTGATGTTTTTATATATTACTGATATGATCTAAATAATACCAATAATAACTATAACACATGTAAAGCCCAAAATAACAAAAGTATGTAACAAGATAAATCCGGCATGTGCTCAAATGAGATTAAAGGCATTCACTGTAAGCACATCAAAATAACAAAAGTATGTAACAAGATAAATCTGGCATGTGCTCAAATGAGATTAAAGGCATTCACTATAAGCACATCAACACAAAGATCTTGAACATGTGCACGCCCAAGTGGATTGCAACTGCAAATTTAAAGTGTTGGATAAATAATTGTGTAAAAAGATTTATATTAAAAAAAATGGCTTTCATTGATTATGAGATAGATTGGTCAGAACAATGAAATAGATTGGTCAGAAAGAAAGGAGGGAAATCATATTCATAAAAGAAAAGAGAAAAGCCCAACCCAAGACCCAAGTTACCATTAAAGAATAAATAATATACTTTTTAACATCACTGTTTTTAAGGCTCAAGTTACCATTAAAGGATAAATAATACACTTTTTAACCTGACTAATTTTAACAAGGGAAATAGCTATAAAGTAACTAGTCCCTACCTAATTTGTATAATTGCAGTTTGTGATATTTGAATTAGTGAGTAGCATAAAAACCATGTATAATATTGATATTCCAAAAAACCATTGTTGTATGTATAAATTATCATTGTTGTTGTATGTATAAATTGCAGGTTTATGGAAACTTTGTTATAACCCTAATTTGCACCATACATGCTTACCTGGCATCAGGCCATCTCAAATTCCTTCTTTGCCAAAACACTACTGAACAACTCTTCTAAAAACTCCATTTTTAAAAGTCCATGCTAGCTAACCCACTACAGCCTGTGTGGATCTACAGTGTCCACGCTAGCTAACCCACTACAACCCGCGTGGACCTTCAGAAGCACAAAAAAATGAAAGTTGTCGATGGAACACACAACTTTAGGTGAGTTAACTGAATCTTCCGGCCATGCATGGCTGAGGGTTCGCCCAAATACCTAGCTTCCTCTAGCCTATAAAAGAAGGGTTAGGGGTCCTATTTGGAGGAGGAGAAAAAGAGTAAAGAAACTCTATCCAATTGCACATTCCCATTGTCCCAACCCTTTAGCCATCCTTGTGCAAAGAGATATACAAAGAAAATAAGTTGGAGGACATTTGCCGAGGATCCCAGGATCAAGTTCGTGGAGCAGTGGCCGGTCTCAACATTGTAAGTTGATTCATTAAAGTTAATAATAAAGAAATGCTTTTCACGTCCCACTTTATGAGTTCTTCATAGTTTAGCGAATATATGTTTGAATCTCTAACCCATTAATCTGTAGAACAAATGCATTTAGAGTTTGTTGCTTTTTTTGTACGCAGGTCAGTCTTAAGAGGATAGTTGCCAACAAGCGATCAAGCGTGAAGAAGGATCGACATCGAACATCCAAAACAAGGTATGTTCGTGTAACCATGTATTTGCTTGAAAGAAACAGGGATTAAGTCTGGGATGCCGATAGAAAGTAGGATTCTTTTGGTCTTATCTACATGCATAATATAACCCTAAATGCTAGTCCGTAGGGGGATTTCCCACCACAACAGAATTGGCAACCATACTGGGGAAGTCTCTAGGGTTCCTAGGAATATTTTTGGGTAGTTTTAAAAGATTGGTTTTCTTTCATGTTTTTTGAAGTTTCTGCAAAGTCTGAGCTAACAGAGAATATGGTATTCCATACTAGCTATCTCTGTTATTTGCTTGACTATGTTTTTTCGACATCCACAGAGGTACATGCGGCCTGCATAAGGTCTGCACGCGTGTACCTGCACCTTACTTTCTTACAACCCGCGTGTAAACACTAGCTGAAGAAGTAACGGTAGCGTGTAGATTCCAGAGAATATTTGAGGCAGTCATCCTCTTCCCTGTCAGAATCAATCATTCTCAGGGGTTTTCTGGAACTCTTTCTAGTCTTGGTTGTTTGTAGTCTCATCTCAAATTGGTTTGTTTTATGAATTTTTTCCTTACATTGTTTTCTTTTTTCTGTTAAAGAGAGTGTCTAAGCCTTCAAGAGATCCTGGTTCTCAATATCAGTGGTCTCTTCCTGGTTTGGATTGTCTATTTTTATTTGTTTCAGAGTTTTAGATATACACGCGGCATGTATAACGCCATCACGCATGTACACGCCCTCTGGCTCTACACAGCTCACATGTACACGCTTGTTGTTGAATTGTCAGTAGTGTGCTTGTGCATGATAGTTTTTGTTGAGAGTGAGGCAGTCATCCTTTCCCTTGACAAGAGTTATACCTCTCAGGTTTTTGAATCTCTGTCCTAGCAGTCAATATCTTAGGGTTGATCTTAACCATAGCTTTCTTTTTTCATTTAAAAGTCGTCATCAAAAATTTTCTTTAGGGTTTTTAAACAAGTGTGAGAGTCCTTTTTTAAGTTGCTAGTGTGTGATTTCTTGAAGAGATTCTTTGCGATCTGTGATTAGGCCAAAAAAAATTTCTTGGTTTTTGACTTGTTGATATTTTTCTTTTTTGCTTTGTCAGCATTCAAATAATAAAAAAAAAACTTTCGTTTTCTTGTTTGGTTGAAAAGTGTTGTTTTGCATTAGTAACGAGGGAAAAGTCTTTGCTTTCATAAGTTATTGACAGTTTTCTTAGGTCATAAGTATCTCGTAGTCGAGTGAAATCCTTCTTTAACTTTGTTGATTCAAAAGATCTTAGAAAATCTTTATATATATATATATATATATTATTTTATTTTGGAAAGTTGTTGAAAATTTGCATCAAGTGAAGGTTTTTGTTTCCAGTTTTTGTTCATTTTTATTTTCGTCTTTCAAACATCATCAGTTTCACTTTCATACCCTTTGACATAAGACAAGCATAAAATTAACGCTAAATCTAAAATTTGTTAGACTTTTATGTTTGTAGGGTTAACCAACTAGTTCAGGATTAGGGCCTTGGACTAGGTTGGAGAGGAAACTCTTCAAGGCCATTAAAATCAAACATTGGAGTCTGAGTTAGGGAGTGTCCAAGTCCAGTATCGTGAAAGTTATCCGGGACCCCCCTCTAACACAGGGG
>JZKD02S2165955.1:299237-311910 GCA_000966675.3 Picea glauca
GCATTGGAAAATAATATGTCTAAAACCCATGTAATCATGAAAAATGGTTTATGTAAGGGTGTGGGAAAGCGAAATATGGTTAAAAGTGAAGTGAAAGTGAAGTGAAAATGTTGGTCAAAAGATGACACTTTGGAGACTCAACAGTATGGTTGAATTTGAAGGGAATGCTTTGGCGGAGCCTAGAAATGGGCTCTACCTCAAGAAGTATTACTCATAGGTAGGTCACTGTGGGTAACTTTTTGTAACATATGTATAGTCTTTGTACTATTACTTTCTAGTTTCTTTTAGTGTTATGGACGTGTCGTTGATGTTATCTTTCGTCACTATGGTAGATGTCAAGTGATTCTGAGGTGTTCATTGGGTATGTAGATGGTACTAGTTGGCACACTCGGAGGCTTGCCTTCGCAGCTTGGGTAATCTTTACACCTCAAGGCCATTTATTTTCTTTTGGAGGTATATGCTTAGGTGACACCACAAACAATGTCGTTGAGTATAGTGCAGTTATTGAGTTGCTTCATGATGCTTTGTCATTTGGTATCTCTCATCTCCGGGTCTATATTGACACTCAGTTGGTTATGTCTCAGTTAAACAGAGTATACCGGCTTCATGATCCAACTTTACACCGACGATTCCTTAGGGTACGTCTCTTAGAATGAAACTCGATTATATTACATATTTTCATGTTCCTAGGAGATTAAACCAAGTTACATATACTCTAGCTAATCAAATTTTAAATTGGCATCTTGCACACATATGAAAGAACATTCACATAAACATGTAAATGCATTTTTTGCACACATGATCCATAAGATACAAAAGACAAAAAAAAAAACATATATAATATCATAAAGTAACTAGAGTACATAGAAGGATGCAAGCGCCTCAAAAATATGACCAATAACGAGTCACGGGCTTATGCCCTCAAAAAATATATACAAGTAGTGCTCGTGGCACGTAAAAATGTCTAGCTAAGGTCAGCGTCTGTGGGCGATGTTGCATTGATCCACAGCGTTGGCTAAACGCCGAAACAACCGGACCCACATCCGTGGTGCCCCCACTACATGAGGCTACATAGATGGTGGCAGGTCCTCAATCTTTGCCATCGGGACCGTGCGAGTGAGTGCAGTAAAGTTCCCCTCGACTCGTCTCAATACCCTCTCAGCCTCCCCGGCTGGAAGATCTCCTGCTACTGCTAGTCCCCCTGCGGCGGAAGGTGCGGCCCTTGACCGAGGATGACACATGTTCCTTGCATAGTCAGCGGGTCACACTGGTCCCACATCTGCACACAACGAACACATATCTGTCAAATACTCTGGTATAACAAAAAAATGATATATATAACAAAAACAACATAAAAATTACATATGTTTAACAAAAAAATTACAAAGGTGGAGACTTACCCATCTCCCCTCACTCCTCACCAAGAGGTACTGGTATCTCAGGGTCTCTCGAGAAATCAATCCCGACATAAGGGTAATCCTCTATAACCGGGATCTATCGTGACAACCACGCGAAGAAGTCATCGTCAAAGGACTCATTCGTCCTTTTGCCACCCTGTCGTGGCAATAATACTACCCATCTACACATAGCAGGTAGAGAGGCCTGATGTCCTCGTACCACTACTCGAGGACTAAAACTCAGAACTCTCTCAAAAAAGAATGAGCATAGAATGGTCCCGAACCTGAAGTTCCTATGTGTCCGCAAACGACAATCTGTCAACTACCTCTTCATACACTCAAGCAAATTGGTACTCCAATCAAAAATTTGTGCATTTAAGCACTGGACTGCACAGTTCATCTGTGCACAGGATGCTTGATGTAGAGCCACAGAACCAATGATTCACCCAATAAGAAACATTATCGCCTGTAGTGATAAGTCAGTAATCTTGCTTATGGGCACCTGCGAGCTCGAGCGGTCTATATCATCCACACATTATAGACCTATCAATTCCTCTATGTTATGCGGCCCTGAAGGAAAAGTTCGTAAGTTGACTGGTTCCCCTCTCCGAGAGAGGCCAATCAAAAAATAAATGTCCTCGGTTGTGGGCACCAGTGACTGCCCCTCTAACATGAATGCCTCTGCATCCGAATGTCGGTAGTCAACCAAGGCATTCAGTAGCCTAGGTTGTGCCCGCATAAAAGGACATAGGAAAAACTTGAGTAACCCACACTGCATCAAGGCAGCCATAGCATTGGGGTCTTCCCCGACCAACTCACTAACTTCTTCATGCTCTCTTTCTCTCTAGTGGACATACATCCTGCAAAACACCAAGGTTCAGGAGAGTTAACCCTTRATTTTTAAGCCTTTTTCATTCAATAAGGGGGTCCAYGTAGGCTATAATAGTGACAATCACATGTACACATGTGCAGATTTTACTCTGCCCGAATGTACACGCGACCTGTCTTGAGACAGCCYGTGTGGACCTAGGGCCGACCTTTTAAAGGTCGATACCCCCCTAAAAAATGAAACCCAATGCAAAAATAAAGACTTAAAATGCAAGATAAGAGAGTTTGTACTTACTTGGTYCAGACATAAGTTTGTTTCGTCCACTGTAGCTCCCAGAATCATCGCTTTTGACAAAGGGGGTCTTTTGGCTCTAAAGTCAATTTCCAAATCAAAAATGGTGATAATGAGCTGCCAACTTCTATTTATAGACTTTTTGGCCTCCTTTTGTCACTTTTTTGGCCTCCCTTATCATTTTCTTTAAACCAAAAACCATTTAGAGTGATTCAGGAGTTGCATGGGAGGGATATGATCGGGTATCGGGACAGTTTTTTGGAGTTTTGGGTAATTTTCAACGGTCCGTGAAATTTTTTTTCAAGGATCAACTTGAACATATAGGTTAGGTTTCTACCCTGACTTTTGTATCTCATTGTCTTTTTCCTTTGCTATAGGATCGATCCCATCAGGTTGTGACACGGAACCATCATAGCTTCTTTAAAAGTGTCACGACTTGGTGATAGAGCTTATTGGAACATGGATGCCCTAGGTAGATCCTGGTTGCATTATGGTATCCATGTTGTCTCTAATCACTGTAGGCTCGAGAGTCCTTGTAGTTTTTCCTGATTACGAGTTTGAGACTCATTTGCATGCTTCTTTTTCGCTCTTGACCTCACCCTCAGGACTCCCAAAAGATATAACGGGTCTTCTTTTAAGCCCTTTTCGGACTCTCTAAACATGAAAATATTGTCGAGCGATCTTGTAGTCTTTCACGCTCGTTAAACTGAAGTTTGAAGTCATGTCTGTCCGGCGGTAGTTTACCCCTTTTTCGGTCTGGATGGTCAACTGTACGAACAAAGGTATACTCTATGGAACTTTAGTTCTTTAGAAGAGTACTCTCAGGTATAATTTTATCCCTTTTTTGAGACTGAGGGACTAAACTTATGAAAAAGGACCCCCCACAGAGTCCATAGTTAATCTCTTTTCAGACTCCCTAAAATTGAAAAGATCGTCGAGTGACCTTATTCTCTCACACTCATTAAACTGGTCCAAAAGAATATTCTTGACGGAGTCCATAATTAAGCTTTTTTCAGACTCCAAAAAAATGAAAAAATGGCCGAGTGATCTTGTCCTTATCACACTCGTTAAAATGGTTTTGAATAGACGTCTTGTCGGTGCTAGTTTACCCCTTTTTTGAATCGACTAGACTATCTTCGAAAAAGGTACCCCAATGGAGTCTCCTTTTATGTTTTTTCAGACTCTCTAAATATGAAAAACCACCGAGCTTACCTTCTCTAGGTTTGTTAAACTTACATCGAAGGACATTACCATTGTATGTTTTGTTAACCGCGTTTGCATACCTTATACACCAGCCTTGTAGCACTTTACTTCTGCGTCTTAACACCCTTGGCCCCCGGAGGATTTTTCCTGAGTATCGTTATTCTGAACATTAGTCTTGTCCTTGCACCTTGAACTTGTATGTTTGTAACACTCGTTCCTCCATTGTAACATAACATTCCTTTAATCTTTTTTCCAAAATTATTGAAAAAGACAAAAAAATCAAATATACCCCAAAAAGAGGAAGGGAAAAGTATTTTCTTTATTGGCAGCATAATGAGCCGCCCTTGGATAAAGAACATCTGTCTGTTTGTTCGTCAAACTATGGGATGTAATACGACCTTAGGAAGTTGTTCTCGCTACATAGAGTTGTGTCCTCCTCCGTTTGGTTATTCTTCCAAACATATGGAGAGTTTGTGTTGCCTCCTGCTTCATAAACTTATGACTAATGCCATGCTGCCTAAGTCTCATCATTTGTCATGTTGTTGTCCAAGGGAAGTTTCTACCAAGCCTAAGTCGGCCCCTCTGCAGTTTGTCTCTTGCCCTCATACCCGACCATCCTAAACGTCCAATCAAGTCTTTGTTCGAAATCAATGAAGCCTTCAGTCCGATCATCGAGATTCTCTAGTCCATGACCAATGAGTCGTCGAAGACCTCTGGGTAGTGAAGTCGTACACTCATATTACACTCCTACCCGAGTTTTGAATATTTTGAAGTTGTTGCTCGAGCTTTGAAGCCCTCATCAACAACCATCAGGCCTTATCAGCTTCTACGAAGATGGATACTCCACATGTATATCTTTTTGATTTCGAGATGTAGCTCTGTTGTGTATTGTTCGCAACTACACTTTATATAGTTATATGACATGGATCTACAGTGTATTTGATTAGTAGCCATGCATTTATTCTATCCCGAGCATGGGTATGCCCGCCTCGGTGAGACATTTGTTATTTTGTAGATGACGCCTCCTGGTTTCTGGTTCTTGGGCTCACTTGTTCGGCACATCAGTAAAGATTGGTAATGTATTTCGGCTATCAGATGCTCTTCTGACCTCACACATTAGGGGGCATCTGTTATAACCCTAATTTGCACCATACATGCTTACCTGGCATCAGGCCATCTCAGATTCCTTCTTTGCCAAAACACTATTGAACAACTCTTCTAAAAATTCCATTTTTAAAAGTCCACGCTAGCTGACCCACTACAGCCCGCATGGATCTACAGTGTCCATACTAGCTGGCCAACTACAACCCGCGTGGACCTTCAGAAGCACGAAAAAAGGAAAGTTGTCGACGGAACACACAACTTTAGGTGAGTTAACTGAATCTTTCGGCCATGCATGGCCGAGGGTTTGCTCAAATACCTAGCTTCTTCTAGCCTATAAAAGAAGGGTTAGGGGTCCTATTTGGAGGAGGAGAAAAAGAGTAAAGAAACTCTACCCAATTGCACATTCCCATTGTCCCAACCCTTTAGCCATCCTTCTGCAAAGAGAGATACAAAGCAAAGAAGTTGGAGGACATTTGAAGAGGAGCCTAGGATCAAGTTCACAGAGCAATGGCCGGTCTCGACATTGTAAGTTGATTCATTAAAGTTAATAATAAAGAAATGCTTTTCCCGTCCCACTTTATTAGTTCTTCATAGTTTAGCGAATATATGTTTGAATCTCTAACCCATTAATCTGTAGAACAAATGCATGTAGAGTTTGTTGCTTGTTTTGTATGTAGGTCATTCTTGAGAGGATAGTTGCCAACAAGTGATCAAGCATGAAGAAGGATCGACATCGAACGTCCAGAACAAGGTATGTTCGTGTAACCATGTATTTGCTTAAAAGAAACGAGGATTAAGTCTGGGACGACGGTAGAAAAAGGATTCTTTCGGTCTTATCTGCATGCATAATATAACCCTAAATGCTAGTTCGTAGGGGGATTTCCCACCACAACAAACTCAGTTTGTGATATAGTTGTTTCATTGAAATTGTTTTATGTATAAATTGCAGGGAGCCGAAAACTTAGTTTTTGATATAATTGTAGTATGTGATATAATTGTTTCATTAGAATTTAGAATTTGTAAAAACCATGTATAACATTGATATTCCAAAAAAACCATTACATTGATCTTCCAAAAAACCATTACTGGAACCATGTTGAAACCATTATTGTTTATATAATTTGTAAGTTGTTGAAAACTTAGAATACCGTACCAATTAATTTAAATACACAATCATTGCAAAATCTAGTCACTACATAATATGAATCTAGTCATTGCAGAATATGTAGAAATCACCATTACATTAATTTACCCACACTGGATAACAAAATCAATATTCAATTTAGATGAGCATGTACCGTTAACTCTTCCTTACTAAATTTATATTAATATCATAATTTTAATTTAAAAAATAAAAATATTATTTTACTTAAATTAATAATTATATAGAAACATACATTTTTTTATCATTCATGTAACCACTTTCAACAGTTTAAGGAAAAGAGTTTCTCAAAACTTTAGAGAGATTATTTTGAAAAAGGTGATAAATCAAAACAATTTTTATTAAAATCTCAACTCCACCCAAATAATTAAAATCTATAGATTGGAAATGAAAAACTAAGTTCGAAGACGTCCAAGTATAAAACACCTTAAAGTCTACATGGTTCAATAATATAAAATAACCAACTAAAATGCAAAGTAGTATTTTTTTTTTTTTAAACCTTTATATAATATATATATCTATTAAAAAAATTGTCGGTTCTTAAAAATATATAAAAAATCAAAATTCCTCACGGGGAAAGGAAGAAGTTTCTTCCATATAAATAAAGTAGAGATGACGTTTTGGTTCACTGACATAATCAAACTCAATTGGACATACCGTTTTGACTAATCAACATCCGACTCAAGCCATCTAATATCTGGTCAACGATCGTTGACCACTAGGTGAAGCTATAGTCCCTCGCCTTGAGGCAGAGACTAAGAAGGTGATTAATACATTTTAGGCCTTTAGTGGCACTTTAACAATTATTGAGATTCATCCAGAGTAAAACATTATTGCAAAATTGTGAGTTTACATATTAAATAACTCAAGGTACATATATTTTACTCGCATAATGAAAATGTTTCATTTAGGTACATAAAATGTTGAGTAGCTTTGTCCCCAAAACTCGAGGACCAAAGAATAACTCTTTCAAATGTCTTCATTTTCTTTTTCATTCAAATCACTTATCTCTCTTATTTGATTGCATACCAAATTTTCTCATGAATATCTTGCCATTTTAGGATTACTTTTTGGTAAGGGGAAATGAATTATAATATTTTTAAAGATGATCAAGGGATCATTGTAGAAATTTCTATGTGTTTTGATTTTTAATACAAAATAGAAATTTTATATAGAAATTTCATTTCATAAGGAGGTTTTCTAGATGTAGTTCTCGTGAATGTTAGCCTTATGGTAGATCTGAAATATTAGTTTGTAGAAACAAACAACAAATAATATTTCATCACACTTCAACCCAACAAACTAAACAACTCAAGAGAAAAAATACCAAACATGTACCAGGTCTCAACCTTCATGACACACTTTTCCAAGCATAAACAAGATTTCAATTTAGTTCATTGCAATATAATTTACAACAACAAATCTACCCTATTATCTTCAAAATGTTTGTTAAATGACTTAAAAAATTCAACCTTAACTTATCTCAAATCACAACTTTATCAGAAAGATGGTATAATCTCCATGCTCTCCAAAAATCCTAGCTAGGGAAAATGGTGAAAACCTTTTTCCACCACCAAAGATCTCCAACAAGAAAGCATCAACACCAACAAATCCTCCTTGAATTAAACATCAAGTTTGTACCACACAAGCTTTTCACACTATCACAAGCGTCATCCTTACGGTTTACAAGGCCTAGCCATGTTGCATCACACAAGTACATGGAAAGACAACTATAGTGCTAACATCCAAATCTACATGTTCATCCTAGGTTTTGACTCCTCAAACCTTAGGTATTCCACTCCTACATCATCACAAGAATAAAGACCTCCATAGATCATCAAGAATACAAGAACTCCATAATCTTTCCCTATCCTTACATCCCAAAAGAACAAGGCTACAAAATCATGCAAGACATTATCTCCACTCTCCACATCTTCTACCTAGGTAGAAACCCTAGTGCTACAACAAGAGCCACAAGAACCACCATCATCATCAACATCATGTTCTTCTCTAGGGTTCACATGTGCAACACAAATCCTAATCATCAAAAGAGTAAATTCTAGCAACACACACGAGAAATATCTCCAACAACATCCAAGAGGACTCTCTCTCTCCCCTTATCTTCTCCTAGGGTTTCCTCATGAACCCTAACATTTCCAAGACAAGTACAAAAAAAAGTACAATAATAACGAATTATTACAAGAGTTATTTCCTACCTTAAATATACAAGTAGGCGAGGGAGGCTAACATAAAATCAGAACATGTGTCTAATTAAGTAACCAACAAGGCAACCTCACATGGAGTGCTCTAAAATACAAGGATGCACACATGTCAAACTAAGGTTTATCCAATCCCTAGAGTGAAACACCCTCCAAGTCATGATCTTGGGCTCAATTCCCCTCCTCCAAGATGATGTGCTCTCAGAAAATATGTTAGTACAATGCTCCCTCTTTCATGGTGGTTTGCTATCAAATTGTCCTCGTGTAAGGTGTTCCTCGTCTAACTATGTGCCATGTGCCCTCTCATGTACCCAATGCTACTCTAATGTATTCCAATGTGGTAAAAAAGCTCCAATGTTCCTCCTCAACATGTGTATAAGTCCATCACAAGCTCCATGAAGTATGTTCCTCAACCCAAGTGTTCTCAACTCAAGTGTCCAACATCTAAGGTGTGTATCACATGATCCCAAGCTTCGATGACTAAGTTTCCTTCTCCATGTAACTAGTGCTCCTCCTCCTAGGTACGTACCTCCCTTAATCAAGTGACTAATTCCTCCATTGTGTGCACCCAATGGGTTAGCCAACATGTTGATGAGAGTAACAACCTCCTAGATGAGGTTGTTATGCTAGCACTTTAACTAAGGTCAAGCATCCACCCAAACTATGTCATACACATGTACATGAAGCATCGACAAGGGGCTAGGATACCTAGTGTTTTCCTAGCCAAGTGAAAACACTTTTAGAATAACCGCAAAAGCTAATAGTCATATGGATATTCTAAATGTAACCTTAACTTTTAGTCAAATATCTCGCTAACATATTTGTGGGAAGGTGCTTAAGGTGAAGAGGAATGGAACTCTGAAATATTTTCCGCGTGTTCATGATCATTCTTAACATCGCTAACATTTTTCTCATACCAAGTAATACATCAAAATATTCTAAATTAATCTAACCATGTATGCATTCCATTTTCATACTCTATTTGTAGCATAGTTTAACAAGATTTACAAATTCTATCTTCTTTTTTCTACAACATAAAAACACTCCTATCCTATATTATTATTGTATATATTGTTTGTAAGTTTTTCCCTAATGAATGCATAAATATCTCTATGAACCCAAAATACATGGTGATTATTTTAAAGCGCTACCCAAACAAGTGACATTTTGATATGATTTTATCGTAAACTTTTTAATAAACTAGGATTTTTGTCCATATATATATATATATATATGAAAAATAACTTGTATGAGATTAAAAAAAGAAATTTTTTTAACAAGAATTGGGAAAATTTGTATTAAAAAGGTGTGGATAAATCCATTGTAGTACAAAAAAAGGCAGTGATACGCCTTCGACATATAGATGCTTTGAAGGTTGAGAATGTTGCTACAAAAATTGTGTCCACAGTTTTGCAAACTTTCCTAACTATGACATTATTGTTGTATTTCGAAGTATACAACCTATAAAAAACACCATTTATGCATATTGTTAAACAAAACATGATTCTTGAAAATTACATAATCAGCTACCCAATTCCTTTTTGACCTTCGGTTATTTGTGTTGCTCCCAATATGTTTCCATTGTTGGCTCATTGAGGTCTAGAACTTGGTTCACAGTGGCTGAAGATAAATTTCTTGAGGCTTCCTGGGTGTTTTCGGGGATGTTGGGCTTATTTTCCATCTGGTCCAGACATCCCTACATGTTCTCCATTTGGCCGTGTTGATTCTCAAGTTGGTTTCATTGAGGGAACACTTTATCCTACAGTCTTTCAATGAGGTGTATGTGTTGAGAGAGTGTTTCCAGCTCAAAATTCATTATGGAGTTCATTTCTCCCAGGTGAATTGTCATCCTTTGACACCAAGAGCAATCCTTCTCTAGGTCCTTATGTGCTTGTCCTACAAAATAATCCAACAAATTCATGGCCCTTGGCTCCTTGTGAGACTTCTATCTGTAATCCATGGTGTTATCTGTGAGACAGTTCTAATAGTGATGAGGGAGGGTGTGCCAAGACTTTAGATTAACATAGGACCCATAATTGAAAGGGGAATTACCTAAACCAAGCCTCATTGGGAAACTCCTAAAAAGAGGGCTCAGAGAGGGCGCAAGATAGAATTCAAGGGGGAAGCAAAGAATAGGCTCCAGAGTCAGGAAAAGAAAAAGGATAGTTTGTAAGGGACACAATACAGAGTCAGGTTGGGGAAAATGTAATATAATTCCCCAAGTCACACTCGCTGATGAAATCATGACACACAGACATGGGAGCACCCAAATCACAGAATAATGAGAAAATATGAGAATCGCTCGACTAACCTGAATCATTGTACTTTTCCCCTTTGTAAATCTAATCCAAGGACTGTGGTCGTTGTCATCCAGGCGTTTCCACGTAGTGTCAATCCTATTTCACGCTCGGTCCATATGATCCAGAGGCTTCACCTGCCTGCTACTCACGAACTCAATTGTCTGGGCTATGAAACCATCCCAATCCATGATGAAATGCGCGTACATGTTCTCGTTAACATGATTTAAACCATGCCCTTCCTTAACTCCTGCCAGTTGTCATCTCCACATGTCAAAACTCATGTTGAGGCTACACTTTCCTTCACTCCCCAATGTGCAGTGGGTCCTGATCGTATGGAGTGCGATGATCATTACACAAGGGGGGATAAACATTCCTCATCGTCCACTCCTAATTTTCCAAGTGGTTTTCTTATGGCCAGGTTGGTCATTTTGTTAGCTTCTGCATTGTTACCTCTAAGGACATGGAAAAACTTGACTTTCAAGGTCCTCGAAGATAGGTGAATTCTGTCTATCACCCTTTTTAAACTCATATTTTTTGGATCAGAACCCGAGATCATCATTCTTATGATCATCTTTGAATCCCCTACTATGTTCAGAGTTTGAATTTGTTGTTGGTTGACCAATTGTATACCTTTTAGAAGGGCATAAGCCTCGGATTTATTATTGGTTTCCATCCCTAGATTCCAGTAGAAGGTCAAGATTATTTTTCCTCTTGGTTCGAAGAGAACCCCCCCCACACCTGGCTCCCCTCTATATGAGATAAAATTTTACCCAAAGATTTTTCTATTCATTCTATTGTAAAACACTTTTAAGTCGATTGAATTAGGGGTGTGAGCATTAAGATACAACTTGTGAAAGTTAAATTAGTATTTAAGTTAATAAAACAAAACTCTAAGAAGTTAAATTTGATAGGCTATAATATTATGTATAATGATTATATTATCTAATGTGTAAAGTTTAAGAAACAATAATTATCTTTCAAGTGGCATTGCTCTCTTATCAATCCATTATGTTTCTCAAAATTTATGAGTTTTGAGATAACAACCTTTGAATAATGCCAAAGTAAGATGTCAAAACCACTATATTGATGCCACTTTGTAGCATCCATAAATGCAACAATTATACAACTATTGATATGATCTACAAAAGTCTAATAATGTATTAAGAATAATAAAAATAATTGCAACACAATTAAATAATAATAATAACAACAACAACAACTACGTCCCCGAGGTGTAGGACAGTCGGTGACAGAGTGTACTGTTAAGGCACTCTGTGATGTTAAAGTTATCAGTTTGAAACCTGCAGGGACAAAAAATCCAACCATGTTAAGGGTTGGTGTGGCTCAGGTGGGGTGCGATCCCCGGGTGATTTTGATAGCTTAAATGCCCCTGAATCGTGGTTTCTTAGCCAAAGGTTAGTCCCACATGTCATGGACAAACTAACAAAAAAAAAAAACAACAACTACTACTACTACAACACTATTAAACAAAAATAATAAAAATAATAACAACACAAATAAATAATTAAAAAGATAATATATATTCACCATAAACACATTGCCATAGAGATTTGATACATATCTACATTAAAGTCAATTGCAGTTGAAAATCCAAATAATTGAAAAACATATGAAAGAATAAATTTATTAAGAAATAAAGTACATTTCATTAATTACAAGATAATTTGGTTATAAAAAAAGGAAAAGCTCTATTTAAAAATAATAATTAAAAAAATTAACTTAGAACCTAAATTATGATAAGAGATAATTAGGTGAAGGTAACCCTTTTAAACAGATTGAAATGCAACATCATAAGAATCTAGCAACAACATATTATTATAAAATATAAATCTTATATACAAAGTAACTCATACATCAATTTTACTTTATGATGAAAATGTTATGCTTAGTTACAAAACACAATTAGAACTCAATATAACTCATACATCAATTTTACTTCATGATGAAAATGTTATGCTTAGTTACAAAACACAATTAGAACTCAATAGATTACCTTTGTTGTTAGTTTCCTCAACTTTAATTTCCTCTGTATGCCTCTTAGGCTTTTTTTTTTTTTAATAGCTAAGCTCCATTGTTATCCTACTTTAGCGACTTCTTCATTAAAAAAAAATGCGACTTCTTCATTAAAAAAAAATGAAGTTCAACAT
>JZKD02S2165955.1:317428-370133 GCA_000966675.3 Picea glauca
AGTCCTCCCCAAGAGATGTGCCACTCTTCTTCTCCTCTCTCCAACTGGTAATTGCAGCTTGCCTCATAAGAGAATGAGCAAGTGAGTTGTGTGTTTGAAGTGAGGCGCTAGCCTCCTATATATACAAGACTGGTACGTGTGAGAGGGTGTCACTAGCAGGGCCGACCTCTCACTCTGGGTGGGTAAACCTACCTTTAATTAATTCTGGGTCTTCAATAGTAACTGTTGGGGCTGACTTCTTGTTATGGCCTTTATAATTGTCTGATGACCAATCCGCAAAAGGGGATTTGGTCCTTATACAATTATCGACATGATTAATCCACCATGGGGATTAATCCAATAACAATAATAATAATAATGACATGATTAATCCACAATGGGGATTTAATCCAATGAATAAAATAATAATAAGAATGTTCTTCGCAGTTACATTATTTCAACAATATATATATATATATATATATATATATATATATATATATATATTGATGATGATGTTTACTAGTATTTTATGACTAACAATTAGGTACGTAAGGATAATCACACCAAATATGCTTCAAAATGTTGTTTCTATATATGAATATGGTGGAAACGAAAGTACCAAATTCATTATGGTTAACATACACAAGGAAATGTAGGGGGATTCTCTATGAGTCTAGAGGAAAAATAATCTTAAATTACTATTGGAATCTCAGGAAAGACACCAATAACAAAGTAGAGGCTTACACCTTACTAAAAGGCCTCCAACTAGAAAAGTCCCACCAAATTCTCAATCTAAATGTCCTAGGCGACTCCAAGATTGTTATAAGGATGATCGTTCTAGGGACGGACCCAAAAAACGTAAGCCTAAAACGAATAATTGATCAAATACGAGTTGACTCTTAGACCATCAAGCTAACTTTCTTCCACATACTGAGAGAACATAACAAGGCAAAAGATAATTTAACGAATGAAGCCATTGGGAAACCACCTGGAACTTTAGGCGTGGAAGGTATTGAAGCATTAGCCCCCTTAAACTAATGTGCCACATGACCAGGAGCCATCATGCAAATGTCGGAGGTGGGGCTTATTGGGGCTCCAGTGAACGCAAGGACAGGTGGAATGGACACGCGAAAAAGGTTGGGGGTGGGGATTTTCGGGGCTCCAGTGCATGCAAGGACAGGTGGACTGGACACATGGACGCTAGAGTAGAAAAGTCCAGGTGGATCAAGCATGCGAAGTAGGCCAATGATAGTGGGAGAAGGAGGAGTAGATGGGTGGCAAGTCCCATCAATCATTGTGCAGTGACGACTAACAGGCTAGGTTATGGCTCCATCATGGTTCTAGGTGATTAAACATTTCATCCTTTCGCACTCGTGGGAACACAAGGAATGAAGGCTCTGACACATATGGACAAGGCATGCGACAGATCAGATACATAGGTAATATGTCAAGGTGACACCAGGTTCATATCCAAGCTTGGAAACATGGAGCTCTCAGGTACATCACACAAGGTAGATTCAGTGACCTTTCTATTTGGCACAAACTCAACATTAATCGTAACATGGGGGAATTTAGGCATGTACTCGTCCTTGCAAGGGAAACGTTGTATTATGGTTTCGGTAAGCCTATTTGGTCGCTCCTTAATGCTAGTCTTTCAGTTTTTCTCCCCTCAGCGCTTCTGGGCTCCTTCTCGCCTTACTCTGAATTCCTCGCTTTGACCTCTGCCTTGCTTACGCTCCACTCATAACTTAACTCAGTGGCCTAAGATGTCTTTGTTGATCCCCTTCCAGTGCTTTGGGGCTCCTCCTCGTTTGGCTTTGAATCTTCTTACACAATGCACTTTGTTTCGTCTTTGTTCCGCTCAGAACCTTTTACAATGGCTTCTGTGGATTCTGGACATTCTAGACCCACATTTTCTCTCTCCTTTCCACATATCTCCAAATTCATTGCAGCCTAGCGGCCCCCTTAGGAGATTGGACAACTCTTGGAGGATTCAAATCACTTCAACCCTTGTAGATATGTCGGGTGGCAAGGGCCTTTTCGTTGATTCTGGTCAGCTGCATCCCGAGGAAGAATGTGTGGGCTGCCACATGACGAGAATACAATTGGGAGATCTCAGTTCCACTCTGACGTTTGAACTCAAAACTCTTTCTCAACATAGGCACCTGATCGAAATGCTTCAAGATGAAAGCTATGACCAAAGGAGCCAGATCGAGGAGCAGCGTAGCAGTATGGAGATAATGCAGCGTCGTTTGGACTAGCTTGAAAGAGCACAACAACAGCCAAGCAATCTGGAAAGAAACTAACGAGCGTCCAAAAATGAAAACTCAGTCTCAGTAAACCAAATTTTGAACCTCAACAAGCCCCACCCAGATGTAATTCAGGAGAAATAATAGATCAAAATAGAACCGGGTAGTTGAGCCCTTTTAATTTTCAGTTGCCATGTTTTGTTTTTCAATATATATCAACATAGTCTTTTATCGATTGTATTTTGCGAAATACGATCATAGAAATATAGATAGGGAAGGAGGACACTCTATGAAAATCAATTTTGTTTCAATACCTCTAGATGTCAAAGTCTTTACTTTTCGAAGGCCTTTAATGGACCTTTTTTTTGTAAATCAGTGGATCTATCCACACTTTTAATATATATTTCCCAGTTTTTGTTAAAAAAAAAACATACACAAGGAGATATTGAAAAGTAATTAAGTTATGAAAGTGGGTAAAGTTTTGTATTATACTATTCACGGTAGGGAAAGTTAAAAGGAACCGATGATTCCTCGTCCCAAGACATTTTTAGGCTAGTCTAGTGACCAAATTCACTATAGAGGTCTTGAGAATTGGTCCTTGTTTTAACAATATTCACTTTTTTATTTGAGCTCATAATGTTGGAAAAAATAATTTTGCTTAGACAAAACAGGATTCATAAATTTTTGTAGTATTTCAACTTCCTCTTATTAATGATTTTGTTTTCATTTTAGGTCTTATCTTTAAACTTCATAGAGATATATGATTTAAATTTTTTTAAATTGATAACTATGTTTAATGTTATAATAGGTAAGCCAAGCCTCATAATCTCTATCCTAACCTCTTTTAAGCCTATGGTGGCTATCACTTATACTAGAATCAATAATAAGGAGCCTATCTTCGCTTAACTTGAGGAAATTGTGTTCAAAGTCTAGATATCTAATCATTGCTTTAGGCTCCATGGAAGTACATCTAGATTCAATCAAGAGAACGAGGTAAGGATCATTGCATTTTATTTTAAAATTATAGGTTATGTAGTGCTTTTGGATTTGATCAATTTTCTTACATGTCTTGTGAGGGATTCTGCAGGCCCAAACTTCATGGCCATAAAGAATAACTAGGATAACTAAATTATTGAAAAAAAAAAAAAAAAAACTTGTCTCAATCCCAAAGCTCAACATTTCAACATTTGTTTTCAAGACTGCAATAATATTTCCAACAACCAATGATTTTATTCTCGACGCTATGGTTCTAGTTCAAATTACAATTCGAATCGATACTGAAGTACTTGTAAGATTACATCTCTTCAAGGGTGTTATCACCATTCAAAATTGAAGGATAAATTTCTTTCTTAGATTTTTTAATTAAATCTTCCCTTGACTATTAATATTAACATATGTGCAAGGATTTAAATACAAATAAGGGTGTTGCACATGTAGCCTCCACATGCATAAAAGACAAATACTATGCAAAGTAGCTTAAGATAAAACACCATAAGTATGATGCCAAAAATGGAAAAAAAAAAATTGGATGCTTGCTACTAAAATACCCAAGTTCATAAATTTATATAGTGTTTTAAAACAAATAACTTAACTTAACCAAAATGCAAGGCACAAGCTCAAGCATAAAGCACTAATAGGAGACTAGACCAATCATTGGATGAGGCTAGTCATGGTCAGTTGGGTGTGGGTCCAAACCAAAAACCAAGGGATCAACATCAACAGGTTGTGTGGGTTCCTCACCATCACTAGATGTCTCCAAGGGCCTAGGGACCTCTAATATGGCTAGGACCAATGGAAGGAACTACGTGTCATTCAATGATCGAGTTGGAGGAGGTCAATTCCTCTCACACTTGTCTATTATCTATGTGACAAGGTTTAATTTCATCCTTATGTGGTCCTACAAAGGCCAATTGAGAGGGGCTACGTGCTTCTCTATTCATGGCACATGGGAGGCCACCCCTATACTCTGGATACTACTAGAGGTGCTACATATCCAGATGAAATTTCCAAGCTTGCATTGTAATACGCAAAGATAGGATGCTCCTTATTACAATGTCATCATACCATGACTACACTTGCAAAAAGAAACATAATTAAAATAAACATCATTTCATCTCTTTCATAACCCAAACAACACTTCACCTTAAAAAAACATCCAAGCAAGAAAAAATCAACATCCCAAGGAAGTCGATCAACTAACAAGGCAACCTTGCAAGTGAGGGAGGCTTGAAGATATTGTTGACACATGGACTTGGCCCGCGTTGAGGTAGACTTGGCTAAAGGGAAAAAACAAAAAAGGTGCCTCAGGGTTTTTGCGCGGCTGTAAGGGGAATAATGTGATTTTTTCCAACCTAGGTATGATAATCACTTATTTATAGGTGGACCTCCCAAAATTAAACACTATGCAAACATTGATTTTTTAGGTTCTAACATTGTTTCCCATATGTTGAGAAAGTGGTAGATCTAGATCTTTTGTTGAGTGTTAACACACTAGAGTTTGTTTAATTGACCTTCCTATAGCATCCGGAATAAATCCAATTGTATTCCATGTTTGGTTTGTATCTACTGAATGGCTTGTGCTTGCCTTGCTTCTAGTCACACACCAAACACGGGGCATCAAGAGGCCAAGCTTAAGTATTAGATCATAATGGATGAGACCTAGAATATGCCCCAGGACGAACTTATCAAAATTTGCCAAATTGAAATTTGGCTTGAGCTCAACCTAATATAACCAAGAATGGGCCATCTTGTCAAACAATTCATCGGTTGTGTGAATCCCCTTTTTGAAAATCTAGAGTGTGGAGAATCATAAATTTTAATCCATAGGCTTACCTTCATATTTGACAAGTAATGAGCATCAAAGGAAATGCTTATTGAAAGAAATGATAGTTCTCATGGATAGTTCTTTCTAGGAAGGAAAGGGATTCATAGCCTCCTATGCCTTCCAAACACTCTAAAGAACAAATGAGTTGAATATTTTAACTTGAGAAGGTGTGATAAGCAAGGTTTGAATATAGATTCCTTGACAGACTTACTTTCCAAGCAAGAGGCCATATTTGATTCGATGTTACTACAAAACTTCCATGACACAAGTGACCCATTTGGCACATAGGTATTGGGCATGTAGCCATGCTATAATAATACCTAGACTTCCATAATCCCAGGGTGTATGACATAGCTCCTAATTAATTTTGTGTAACCCTTTCTTTTTGTCATTTTTGGCCAAGAGAAAATGTCTTAGATCTTTCTCTTACTTCCAACAGGCTACTTTAGAGGGCACCTATCATGGACCTATAATCTACCAGCATTTTTCTTTGCAAAATTGAGTTTCTCCCAAGTCTACTTCAACACCAAAGGTCATGTTACACTACCTTGCCTTAGCTATAGTGGCTTGACTAGCCTATGCCTATTACAACTAGACTACACCTCTTCACTTAAGGTCTGATCATGACTTCACCTTAAGCTATAATCTATCAAATACAACTAAGTCCTACTCAACCAAGTACATTCAATGGTATGGAAATGTCCAATTGCAACCTTTAAAACATCCCAACAATACTTTAACACTTACCCAATATTTCAATACCTAGCCAACACAAAGCAAAGTAAGGAACAATAACATAAAAAAAAAACACATAAAGAATCCAGAACACATGAAATGTATACGAAAAACCCAATGTAGATGCCTTGACTTTATTATATGGAGAATGTTATAGATATACAACAAGGTAATTTCAACCTTCTACCTACAACTCTATCACATATGCACAATGAGTCTAAAGCAATATTGCATTTTTCCTACTACCCAATAGACTTACACAATCCAACCCTTGAAGCAACCATGGTCATGCCTCCTACAAGTCTTGTCTTCTTCTTCTTTGTTGGTTATTATTCTCTTACTACTTCTTAGGTTGATCCAGTTTCATATCTACCAAGCTTCCAACAAATCCTTCTAAAACTATTAGCCCTCCTGGTAAACCAGAAGGCAACACAACACTCAGTGTGTACTACACAGTCTCACCCAAGATAGTTCTATGGGTGACTGCAACGCTCAAGTGCTTGCATTATGAGAATGAGTGGGGATCTGGGATTATACTTTGTGATCTTCATTTATTTATTATCTCATTCATCTCAATTTAATATATTGTGTTCCTTATCCATGCATGTAAATCAACAGATCTAACTACTTCATTAAGACGTTTATCTGAGGGTTTATCATTGATAGAGAAGACACAAACAATAAACCATTCACATAACACATGATCTACTGTAGTTCACCCCCTCCTGGGCTACGTTCACAAATATTTTGTTGCTCTGCTCTTTTATTATAGTTTCTCCAAAATTAGGATGCAACACACATTACATTCTCTGATATTACAATCTCAACAGGTTTCTCGATCCCTGTGAAGCTGACTAGATCGCACCAAGCTCGTCAGCCTGGGATCTAACCCTCGGGATCGAGTTGCTTATCTCTCCTACAACTCAAAAACTTACAAAAAGATGACAGATCTTACAATCTCTGGTTCTACCACACAAAACAATCTTCCTTTTTATGCCCAACCTCTCTCCACCTAGAACCCCTAGGTACTTACTTATACATATTCTTGGCTTATCATCCATTACAATATCTTACCAAAACCCTAACCCTAATGTAGTTAGGTTTCCTTGCATGTGCGCATTGCATGATTTCCTCACATGTGCTTCTTTTCCTTCCAGATGTCTTTTTCCCACTTCGTGCTTTTCTTTCCAAAAATAGCATTTTCCCCAAAATGGGCTTGCGCCCAATAGGCCCCCAACACTGACATGTGGCTCATCCTGAGCCAGCTAGGATTTGCACGTGATCTAAATTTTATGAGAAGAAAAAAATGAATACATATTATTATCAAAATATGTTTAACACGAAATAATAGATATACAAAAAAATTGGTTTCTATTCAATAAGGAAATAAGTCAAAATTGTAAAATGCAGCAGAAAACAAGCTTGCTAGAATGGTGGTGGATTATCTCTGAGAAGAGATGTGACGATTGCGCTCATTTGCAAGAAGATGCTTACAATGAGGCTCTGAAGGCCTTTTTACAATAAACAGGAATGTCAAAACCCTAGACGTCCAAAAACATAACCCTAGGATATGAAGCGCCAAAAGTCATGTGGGCCCTGTTTGGGTAAGTTAGTACATCAACTTCCTGGGGTCGTAACTTTTGCATACGATCGTCGTTTTAGGCGCACGATAGCCCATTGGAAAGGTATATCCAAGGACTACACATGTTGTTGTCAGTCTCTAACTTCATGTATCTTATAACTATGGTGAGCCCTAAAAACGTTGTTTAGGGCCTCAAAACGACCTCGGAAGTCAGAGACCCAAAAACTAGGAAAAAATTGCCAAACTGGAAAATTACCAAAATGAGCTAGTTGGAATAGGTGGGAGGCCACCGACATCCATATGGATAAATCCTCACCCCTTAGGAATCAATGGTCTCCATTCCATTTATTTCCCCCATCATATGAGGAAATTTATGCTAAATTTGGCCTCGGGTGAGCCACTTTCCTTGGTGCAAGAGTTTCCTTGCTTTGACAACTTCACAAAGTTGGATCCTTTGTTTGTGAGTTACCTTGACCTGTTTGTCAAAAATATGATCATTGGATGCTTGTTGTATGAATTTGGGGTTGATATCTGTTGGTGTCAGTTGTTCTGCTACCTCTAAGGTGTCCAATAATGGTGGGAAATAAGGTTGAAGGAGATCCATGTTGAACATTGGGTGCAAGCCAAGGAAAGGAGGAATGTTGAACTCAAAAGAATTATCACCCACAACCTTGGTGATGGTGTACGACCCATAACAGAGTGGGCGATGATTTTGATGGGGTCCTGAAAGGCTTTCTTTCTGCAAGTGCAACCAAACTTTGTCACCCACCTGAAACTTATGTGGCACCTGGTGTTGATCATGGCATTGCTTGTACTTGTCATTGGACTTATGTAGGATATCATGAACCTGTTGGAGGATGTGTTGGATCTGCTCAATGAAACAAGTGGCTTTGTCAGCTTCAGTTGGAGCAGGAGATGAGTCGGTTGAAGTGACCACAAGGGGTAGTGCAACATCTATGGGACCCAATGGTTGGAATCCCAACCCCACCTGAAAGAGGTTGTGGTCGGTTGAGCTATGCAGGGCTCGGTTGTAGCTATGTTGGACATAGGGAAGACTCCCATCCCATGTGTGAGGGTGCTTGGAATTATACATGCATAGGATATGCATGATCATTCAATTTACAACCTCAATTTGGCCATCTGTCTAGGGGTGGAAGGTTGTGGAATTGGTGAGCTTGGTGTTTAGCAGTGACCAGAGGCTCGACCAGAATGTCCTGAGAAATAGATTGTCCCAATATAAGACAATGGTTTTTGGGATTCCAAAATGTACCTAGACTTGTTCAAAGAAGAGCTTGGCATTGGCCTCTATTGTGATGCTCTTCTTGCAGGCGGCCATAATCGCCATCTTAGAAAAGTGATCAACAACCACAAAAACACAGTGATTTCCCCGCTTGGTGGATGGGAGGCCCAACATGTAGTCCATTGAGATGGATTCCCATGGCCTGTCAAGAGTAGGCAGAGGGGTGTACATGCCCTGTTTCTTTGGGGTCGGTTTGGCAATAACGCAGGCAGTCCAGGACTTGATATACTTGTTGACCTCCTATTGGAGTTTCGGATAGTAGAAATGTTTATGTAGCATTGCCACTGTCTTTTCGACACTGAAGTGTCCTGCCACCCAAATGTAGTGGGATTCCCATACCAGCTTCGCTCGCTCGCTTGATGGAACACAGATATATCCCAAACAACACAACAACCCATCTTGAAGATGGAAACTAGTGACAACTTCGTTTCTACCCAACATTTGGTAGGTGGTGGCGAAGTCTAGGTCTATCTCATAGAATTGGGGCCATTTAGAGGTCTCATGGCCGCAAGAGTCTAGCACCGTGGTGAGTGTCACGACTGGCGGTCTGTTGAGGCAATCAGCGACACGATTGGTGCTTCTTGTTTTATACTTGATGTTGAGGTGGAATTGTTGAAAGTATGTTGCCACTTCTGATGGCAGTCATTTTTCACTTTGCCTTGTGTCTGCATGAACTGCACTAGCTTATGATCAATGTGGATGACTGTCTCCTTCCCAAGAATGTAATGTCTCCATTGGTAGAAGGCTTGCACAATGGAGTACATGTATTTTTCGTAAGTAGGGTACTTACAGAAAACATCTCATAGTGTCTCACTATGATAAGCCACGGGGTGGTCGTGATGAGTGAGAACGGTTCCCACAGAATAGTCTGAAGCATTTGTCTTGATATCAAAGGGATGATTGAGGTCCGGTAGTGAAAGTAATGGGGTTGTGCACAAACGTTGATTCAAATCATCAAACGCTTGTTGCTAGGATCGGCCCTGCACAAATTTATCCTTACCACCACCCCTGGTTACTTGGCTGAGGGCCCATGCAATATGGGAGAATCCCAATATGAACTTGCAGTAGAAATTTGCAAGGCCCAAGAAGATCTGAAGCTCAATGAGTGTGGTTGGGGCTGGTCAGTCATAGATGACTTGGATCTTGTCTATATCCACATGTACATAATGTTGATCAATGATGTATTCCATGTAGTGGAACATGTCCATGTCGAAGGATCATTTTTCCAAGTTGGCGTATAGCTTGTGCTGCCGCAGGGTGTGCAGAGCCTGTTGAATATGTTGCAAGTGTTCTGCCCAAGTCTTGTTGTAAATAATAATTTCATCCAGATACACCACTACAAAAGCATTTTTGAATGGTTGCAGGATATTGCCCATCATCCTCATCAAAGTGGCTGGAGCATTTTTCAAACCAAAGTGCATGACCAACCATTCAAAAAGACCTTCCTTTGACTTGATGGCGGCCTTCCATACATCTGTCAATTCTATCGGGACCTGGTGACAACCAGACTTCATATCAATCTTACTGAAGTATTTGGCCCCCGTGATCTGATCAAGGAGGTTGTCGATTCATGGAATCGGGTACTAGTTTCTGACTGTGATTTTATTCAGGGCATGGTAATCAATCCATAGTCGTCAGGTTCCATCTTTCTTCTGTACCAGCACAAGTGGGCTCCCGCAAGGTGATGAGTAGGGATAGATGTGCCCCTTGCAGAGTAGTTCATGGATCTGCCACTTGATCTCTTCATTCTTTAACAGAGAGCGGTGGTATACTGGCCCATTGGGCAGTGGTGCCCCGGGAGTCAGATCGATGGGGTGCTTGACCTGACAGTGCAGAGGTACCCCGGTAGGTGAGGAGAAGATATTTGAGTATTCTTCCATGACCTTATCCACTTGCTTTTACTGTGTGGAGAGGTCGGTCACGGAGACCCTGGATGTGGCTGTAATATTCCGCTCATTCTAAGAACCAATCACAAAGAAGATAAACTTTCTCGTCTGAGAGATGACCTTCCTGCATTGCTTGGTAGAGATCAAGGAAATAGCACTAGGTGGGACTGACTCGGGTATCCTATAAAATTTCTTGTTCAAAGTAATAATAACACTGTGAGGCCTAGAATCATATACAACATGGAATTTCCATAAATATGGTTGGGCCAAAATAACATTACAAACTTCGAGAGGGGAAACATCACACAATTCCTTATCTTTGAAGGGCTTGATGTCATATGACAGGCGACATTATTGGCTGACGTGGATGCCGCTTCCTTGGCAAAGTTGTTCGATGGTGTAGGGATGTGGGTGCAGCATTGTCAGTAGGGAGAGTTTCTTTACAACCTCTACTAAGATGAGGTTCCTCTGGCTACCGTTATCAACATTGAAGTGCAGTGGAGTACCCTTCACCCACATTTGTGAATGAAAAAGGCACTCACCTTCCTCTAACTCATCTGGTTCACCGGGATAGAGCTTGGTGGTAGCAATGATAGAAATGGGTTATGCGTCAATGATTTGTCTCCCCCTCTCTGGCTCTGACTCGGACTTCGAACCTACAATTCATTCAGAGGCTTTCACCTCAGTCACTAGCGACTGCTTTGAGCGTCAATCAACAGTGTAATGCCAGGGGATCTTATGGAAGTCACACCACTTCTCCGTATATTTCTTTGTCTTTCCAGTGTCCTTCTTTTCTTGCAGCCTGGACTGGTTGTCTTGATCTGGTTCGTCTTTTCTCTGTCCTTTGTTTTGCGGGTTGGGGCCTCCCTTTCCTAGCTTTTTTTGTGAGGGGTTCCCAGGCCCAAATTGTCGTGTCTTTGTTTGAGATTCTACTCGATTTTGACAGCATGTCAGTAGGTCACTCCCAAGGATAAGATGTCCTGAAACTCCATTTCAGCCTAGATGTATCTATGCAGACCTCTAGGTTGGTGGCATCTGTGCGGGCCCACGACTGCACTTCCTTCATGACACTCGCTTGTAGCCCATAGAGAGCCTTCGTGGGTATCTGTGTTAGTATTATGTTCAGCTCTTCGACCTCATGTAGTGGTATCTACGTTGTTTCAGGATCCAAACTGATCATTTTGTGTGTGACAGTAAATGTGTCACTGCTCTAGGTGAAAAAGTGTACCATCTCTTCTTCCTGCATCTGTGCAGGTGGCCTCGTTACTATCTTCTGTTGTTGTGCGATAGCCTGAGATTCTACGTGGCTATGTAGTTGTTTTATATGCTCATGGACTTCTATTATCTTGGCCATGATCTACTCTCTTTGTGCCTCTATTGTTTTGATCGCTTCCTCACTCTTGTCTTGGACCTTGTCCGCAATGAGCTTTGCATCATCCCAAGTGAGGGTGATGTTTGGCTCCTCTGTGTCATATTTCCTTTTTTCATGCACATCTATTCTTTGCACAGTCTCCTTTGTGGACTATGAGGGTTGTGCCCCACTGGTTGTGCTTGGGTCTGTTTCTTATTGACCCTATGTTGGCTTCTTCATCACAGCCTGTGGATGGCTTCCTGTTCGTGTTGTTGTGAGAATTGTCCTCGGTTTTTTTGGGATTGCGCTCCCACTTTGCACTATCTACGTTGTTGTTGTCCTATTATTACCCGTCGGACTCCATGTACATGCTGACGAGCATTCCTCAGTTGTGTCTTTAGGTTTAGCAGATTGTGTTGTACCTGGCCTAGTTGTGGGTTTTTTTATTGGTTGTTGCCACTGCGCAGGCTAATATTTGATGATCCACTCCACGTCCTTTGTGGTCACGCAGTACTACATCTTCAACCATGCTTGCTTAGGATCCCTCGCAGCCTAGATCCAAGTATGGTGTCAGGATGCCTTGAACTCACAATTCCCTCTGTTTCTTGTGCAAGCTCCCTCGGGATGCACCATGTGTTAGTAGTGCCCTATTTAATTTATTCAACCAACATCGAAAACAGTGTGTTGTTTTCTTGCTGCACTTTGTTGTCCTTCAATTGCAAGAGGGACTCGTACCTGGTTGCATATCACTTCCCTGTCCCAGTGATGAAGGTGGTGTACGTGGGCTCCTTCCACCCTGTGAAAGAAACCAATATCATTAGCCAGGAGCAATGGAACTCAGTTCCATTATCTTGCGCGTCAAGGTAGTCTAGTAAGAACTGGTTCAACAAATATTGTGCCCAGCTGAACATCATTCCTTTTGCACACTGTGTTGCTATTGCGATTACACCTGCAGGGGCTTCCTCTTGGAGTCACTTCCTTAGTATCTTGCATGCTATGAAACCCCACTCCTGGCTCTGAAACTCTACCCTATCTCTCCTCGTTGCGTTGTGAAGAGCTCTTCCTCAACCCACGTCGGGCTACTAGACTCTGGCTCCGAAGTGGTCATGTCCTCGAGCTCAATTATGGGCTTGGGTTGTATCCTTTCCTTGTGCCTCTGACCTTGTCGGGTGACCTTGATAAATTGGCCTAACGACCCTGGCTTTGGTGGAGCCATCCTGTGCGACTGTCATAAGCTTGGCTGGCTACAATGACAATTTCGAAATTAGGGCATGGATTCTTCTAATTGCTCTGAGCTCAGAATTTGCTAAGTGTTGAATAACTATACCTTTTTCTCCCTCTATAGAATTTTTCATGGTCATTTTTCACTTTTTGCATACATTTGCGCCAACTTTTCTTTTTACTATGCATTGTATTCTGATATCTAGCACGGTAACTCCCGTGCACAACTTTTTCTGTGGTTTGTATTTTTGTATTTGTTTTTCTTCCTTTTTCTATTTTTGTTTGGTTTTGTCATTTTTTTGTCTAGTATCTACTATGGTATACTATATGCATACTTGCCTTACTGCGTTGTCCCTATTTATACTTGGTGAGGTCGAATGTCCCTTTACAGCTTCAGTTGACTCCCATTGATCATTCCCTTTATTTCAATTCCTGCTAGATCCTTTAGTTGCACATATCATCCATTTGTGACATGTTGGAATTCATATGGCCCTAGCCAATGCATTCTAAATTTACCTAGATGTTGAAATAATTTGTTGTCATATAGCAAGACTAAGTCTCCTTCCTTGAAACTTTTCTTCTTGATATGTCTATCGTGCCAAGCTTTATCTCTAGATTTTTGTACTTCCTGGTGAAATCCTGCAAGGATCCTATCCTCTTCCATTTCCATGAGCTAACTTAGCCTTTCTTCTACTGCACCCTGTTCTGTCATGTTATTAATGGTTGTGATGCGTAGAATAGGTACCAAAAATTCTAATGGTACCACTACTTCCTGTCCATACCACTGCAATTGTTATCATTGTTTTAAGGTTTAGATCAAAAGTTCTTGTGTCTGAGATTTTTCTTCACTTATCTGCTAGTAAGTCCTGATGCTTATAGCAGACTTATTCATCATTCTCATTAAGTATTGTATCTACCCACACTTATCCTTAAATCATTGACTGAAGTTAGCCAAAACCTCATTTGCTTATGCATTCTTCCCTAGAAATTTATATGCTTGAACATTGTTATGTTGAATTTTGTCCATTTAACATTCTATCATAAATCCACCTTTACAAAGTTATTTGATGGGTACTGGGATTATCCTCTAGTAGTCTAAGGGTGACTCTCAGTGCTAACATTTTTGGCACCATTGTCGGGGAACGGATTGAAAACATTTCCCTGGGATTGAATGACAAAGAAATATTGATTCTGAAGGTGCATTAGAAATCAATACATTGAAGATTGCAGCTTGCACCTGGTGACTCCATTGTTTTAGTCATGGCTCCCAAAGGTAGACACATGAGATCCACTCCACATCTATCTTTGGCTACACCTGAATTAGACCCAGAGAAGATTATCAAGAAGGGAAAAACTTCTCCCGAAGAATTTTCAGCTGTTGTACTAGGTACTTTTGGTCATTTTCTTGATTCCACTTTTAATACACCAGTAGATATATCTAGTTCTCCTCTTTTACCCTTGAGATTTCTAGAAATTTGAATTTTGAAGATTTCCCTATTGAATACTCTCCTTTTACTCTCAAATTGAAAGAAGAAAGTTTTGAAGTCCTTGCCTCTCCTAATGTTGTAAGTTGGTTTAGACTTGATAGCTTAGAAGATTTTCCTACCTTGGGTTCTCCTACTCCTCCTTAAATTAAAATTGTTGTGACTAAAGAGGAGGAAACATCAATTCCCTTGGAACCTACACCATCTTCTTCCAAGATTCAGACTCTCCGTGTGAAAACTAAAATCTCTCCATCCAACCTTCCTCCTTCTCCCAAGATACACATAATCAAAGTTGCAGTTTTACCAGTCAAGACTCCATCTCCTCCTTGTTCTCCTAGAGTTTATAATCCAATGGCAGGTGCTAACCTTCCTAGAAATAGGATGGATGCCATAATGGCTACTAGGTATGCCTCTCTTGTGTTACCTCAGCCTATGAATGTTTTCCAGGTTGGTTACTACCTTAAGTACATGCCCAAGTTTATAGGGGACGAGGACATAACTGCAGAAGAACACCTTGCAACCTTTTATAGTTATGCAAACAATCTTAATATTGAGAATGAAGATGTATGGATGAGGGTTTTTGTACATATCTTTGATGGTGAGGCTAGGAAATGGTTTAGGGGTTTAACTATTGGATCTATTGCTGGAATTGAAGCTTTGGATGTTGCCTTTATGAGGCATTGGGGGGATAAAAAAGATTTCCTATATTACATTACAGAGTTTGGGTCACTCAAGAGGAAAGAAGGGGAATCTATTTTAGACTTTTCTAAAAGATTCAATAAAATGTACAACAAAATCCCCACAGAAATTAAGCCCACATAAACTTCTACCAAGATCACCTATGCCAGTGCTTTTGACCCTGAGTTTTTATTCTTGTTGAGAGAAAGAAGATCCACCTCTCTATCTCATATGCAATATGCAGCCTTGGAGGTAGAATCTAACATATTGGTAGCTGACAAGCTTAGGGGAAAATATGATAGAGACAGGAGAAAAAGTAGGGATGAAGCTTCAACCTTTGATTTCTATGTTATCAATCTTCAAGTTGATGAACTAACAAAATTTGTAAAATCACTTTCTGCTGAAATGGAAAAGTTGAAACTTGAAGGAAAATAGAATTATAGAAACACACAGAATGTTGATAACAGAGGAAATTTCAGGAGACCAAACAACGCCCCTTAGGTCCTTCAAAGAGATCAAATAAATAGGGATAGGGATGATCAAAAAGTCCAAGCCCCTCTCCAAACTACCCTTGTTGTTGATGAAGTAGGAGAGGATGAAGAAATTGATCCAAAAATCCATTGTCTTGGTGACACCTCTCCATCCCCTCATTTAACTCAAACTGCATATGAAGAGTCTCTTATGGACAACCAATTGAATGAATTGAGTAAAGGGTTAAATGTCAATAAAAATTCAAATAAATATAACCTAAGGTCAAAAAATAAGGAGGAGAAGCCTAACATATCTGATCAGCCCACCAAAATAGAAAATTTTGCTAAGGTTGTGACATCTAGTAGCAAAACAAAAAGAGGAACAAAACCCTCAAGCAATGGTTAAGAGCCATGTCCCATAAATTAAGGAGATTCTGAAATCTCCCTCTTCATTTAGCTTTGAGAATGAGATTCAAAAAATAAAAATCACAGTACCCTTTTTAGAGTTGATTAAAAATGTGGAGTTTAAAAAATATATTTCCCAGATGTTGCAGCCCGAATCTTCCTCCAATTCCATAGACTCAACGAACCTTCAAGATGAAAAACTAGCAGTCATATTGGGACCTTTGGTAGAGGATAGGGATGAATCTTCTCCTCCTTTCTATACATCATTAAATATCCATGATAAAGTTTTTCACAACTGCTTGATGGACTCGGGTGCATCTCATAACCTCATGCCTAAAACTGTCATGGATGAGCTTGGTCTGAAAATTACAAAAACTTATCATGACCTATACTCATTTGATTCTATAAAAGTGAAGTGCCTTGGGGTAATCAAAGACCTATTTGTTACCTTGTTCCAATTGCCCATGAAGAGTGTGGTCATGGATATTGTGGTGGATGATGTCCCCCCTTAAGTTTGGGATGCTCTTGTCAATATCTTGGATCAAAAGACTAGGGGTAACTTTGTAGATGGACCTTTCATATGCCATCATTCCTATTTTTGGAGGAGAGCACAGAAGGCTCTATAGGGAAGCACAACTATATTACATCATCAATGATGAAGCTAATCCTACCATCCACCCTATTTTTGCAGTTGATATTGATTTAGGATCCAATATTTTACAACTCACTGATGCTCATCAATCACCTATTGAAATCAGAAAACAACCTATTGAAACTTGTGAGGTTCCTCCTCAAAACACCATTGTATGGAAGATGTTTTTTGATGTAGCCTCTTCTAAAGAAGGTGTTGGTGATGGAGTGGTCTTTATTTACCCAACTCAAGAGATCATATATTTGTCTTATAAACTAGAGTTTGAAACCACAAATAACGTAGCAGAATATGAGGCTCGTGTTTTGGGTTTGAGAACTGCTAAAGACATGAATATTGAAGAGTTAGCAGTGTTTGGAGATGTTGAATTAATTGTACATCAAGTTAAAAATCTGTATCAAGATAAACACCCCGAGTTAAGGACTTACAAAAATGAAAATTGGGATCTTGTTGATAATTTCTTCTCAGCTTTTAATATCTCTTTTGTTCCAAGAGAATAAAATACTATGGAAGATTCTTTGGCTATTTCTGCAAGTAATTTTAAATTTCCTTTTCCACCCAAGCTCAAATATGATGTGGAAGTGAAGTATAGACCCTCTATCCCTGACAATGTCAAGCATTGTAAGGTCTTTGAGGATGAACTTGAGATCAAAATATTTCTAGAAACTATGGAATATTTTTCTTCTCTTCATATTGATTAAGATCATGATGATACCAAAAGCCCTCATGCTGATATTTTCCTCAATAAAATTGCAGACCACCATATTGCTCAATTGCCCAGTAACCATATTCCAAAAGGACTAGTTCCTTTGGAGAGATTGTTTGACAGAAATGATGTTGTTGTGAAGGTTAAAGGTTCAACTGAAAATGTTGATGTGACTGAATGAAATTTAGGTACAAAGGAAAATCCAAAATATGTGAAATTGTCTAGCAGTTTATCTAAAGAGGAAAGAGCTGAGTATGTTAAACATTTGAAGGAGTTTGCCAATGAATTTTCCTGGAAATATGAAGATCTACAAAAATATGGCACAAGCATCATTGAACATAAGATCCCTTTGAAAGAGGAGACCAAGCCATTTAGGCAGAAACTCAAACAGATAAATCCCAGGTTGTTGCCTATTATGGAAAAATAATTTAAGAAGTTGCTTGATGCCAAGATAATCATACCTTTAAGGTACTCTGAGTGGGTGGAAAACTTGGTCCCTGTGAGGAAGAAGAATGGTGAAATCAGACTTTGTGTTGATTTCAGAAATTTGAACAGAATCTCCAAGAAAGATAATTACCCCTTGCCAAAGATGGAGCATATTTTGCAAAGAGTGACTGGCTCAATAAGGATGTCTATGATTGATGGATTCTCAGGCTACAATTAGATATTTGTCCTACCCAAAGATAGATCAAAGAGAACCTTCACTACTCCTTGGGGCACATTCATGTATTGTAAAATGCCCTTTGGACTAATGAATGTAGGAGAAACCATTCAGGGAGCAATGGATATTGCCATTATTGGGGAAAAGGTCAAATATGTGGTCATCTATCTAGATGACATTACATTGTTCTCTAAATCTGATAAGGAACATTATCATCATTTGAAAAAGGTCTTCCTGAAATGCAGAAAGTTTGGTCTCTCTCTCAATCCTAAGAAGTATTTGTTTTCTATGAAGGAAGGCAAGTTATTGGGACACATTGTATCAACAGAAGGGGTAAGGATTGATCCAAGTAGAGTAGAGGCCATCCAAACTCTATCTCTTCCTAGAAGATTCATCTCTTCTGAGAAGATTCATCTCTAAGTTTGTTGAATTGGTTAAGTACATCACATCTATGCTTAGGACAGGAAATGAGGTGAAATGGACTGTTGAAGCTCGGGATTATTTTGAAAAAATAAAACAATCCTTGAATGAAGCACATGTTCTCATCATCCCTGATTATTCCAAGGAATTTTTTATATTCTCTTTTGTCTCATATGACACATTGGTTGTTGTCCTTCTTCAGAAAAATATAGAAGGGTTAGAGCAACCTATTTCCTTTTTTAGCAGGGCATTGAGGGATGCAGTGATGAGGTATTATATTATGGAAAAGTACGCTTATGCTTTGGTTAAAGCCCTCAAATATTTAAAAGTATAAATTATGCATTCCAAGATTATTGACTATGTTCCATTAGCCTCTGTGAAAGAAATACTTATCCAGCCTGACATAGATGGGAAGAGGAGCAAATGGATTGCCAAAATTTTGGAGTTTTACCTTGAAATAAATCCCACTAAGTTGGTGAAAGGCCAAGGTTTAGCTACGTTGTTGGCTTAATCAAATTGCAAAGCACTGGGGGTTAATTTCATGAACCTAAACTCATAAAATCAGCAAGCTAATTTTGCTGACAAAAGCTCTCATATCAGTCCCAACTTGGCAGAATGCACTTGGTACAAAGACATCATTTATTTTCTACAAAAGTTGCAGCTTCCTAATGGTTTGGAGAAGAACAAGGTAAGAGATTTTAAGTTGAAGGCAATCAGATATTGTCTCATAGATCATATATTGTATTGGAAAGATCCTCTAAGGGTTCTCTTGAAATGTCTAGATCCACAGGAGGCTCAAAAGGTGATGACTATTTTTCATGACAACTTGTATGGGGGTCATCACTTTTGGTGAACCACATCTTATAAGATCCTCGAAGATGGGTATTTTTGGCCTAGCCTTTTTACTGATGTTTGTGCAAAGATTAAATCTTGTGACAAATGTCAGAAGTTTTCTGGAAAGCAACAGCTCAAATCTTTTCCTTTGCAGCCTGTGGTGGTTTATGGCCCTTTTCAACAATGGGGAATTGACTTCATTGGGGAAATTAATCCACCATAAAGTGGTCAACACCAGTGGATCTTGACTACAACTAACTATTTCACCAAGTGGATAGAAGCCATTCCTACAAGGATTGCCTCCCACAAACTAATCATTAGTTTTCTTGAGGATATCATGTCAAGATTTGGTTGTCTAAGCAAGATTTTTACTGAAAATGTTGCCTCTTTCAAAGTTGAACCATTGATCAAATTTGGTGAGAAGTATGGGATTTCATTAGTCCATTCTACTCCTTATTACCCCCAAGGAAATGGTTTAGCAGAGTCTTCTAACAAGAGCCTTGTAAAGATCACCAAGAAGTTATTGGAAGACAACAATAAAGCATGGGACTCAAAGTTGAAATTTGCCTTATGGGTTGATAGAGTTACTACAAAGAGGTCACTTGGTATATCCCCTTTTCAGTTTGTATATGGGATTGAAGTTATTTTTCCTACTCAACTTGTCTTGCGTGTGGCAAAGTTGCTTTAGGATCAACAAGGAGAACCTGATGATATGGTCAGGAGGATACAACAACTAGTATAAGTACAACGGACTAGGGAGAAACTCCTTGATAAAGAATAGGACCATCAGTGGAAGATCAAGCAAACCTTTGAAAAGAAGGTAAGCAAAGAAGATTTCCAATTGGGAGATCTAGTGCTCAAGCGAGATGCACCCAAGCAAGACAAAGGCAAACATGGTAAATTTGAAGCCTTGTGGATTGGTCCTTTCAAGATTTATGAGATGTTTCAAAATAATACTTATAAATTGCAGAATGTGGAGGATTCTGAAGTTTTGGTGGCCTTGTTAATGGGCACTTTCTGAAGAAGTATTTTGCTTCAGCCATGAGTGGTTGTCCCATCCATTGTAAATATCACTTTTTGTTTTTCTTTTTGTTTGAATAAATGACCCCATAGACCTAGGATAAGACACTAAAGTTGCTTGATTTTGGCAGCTCACAAGGAGCATGCCATCCCCTGTGGAGCCAATGTTATCACATGAAGTTGTCATGGGTCAAATTTATCCTTAGGTTTTTAATTTTTTATCCATTAGTCTTTTTAAGTTTGCTTTTGATTTTCTCCTTATGGTTTTCTTAGGTATTAACTCAAAATAAATGAAAGGTTGGAGGTTGACCCACACATTTGGCTCATACCTATGGTTTATACCCTTGGTTCATTTTCTTTGGTTTATACCTTTATCTCATCACATGATTATACAACCATCACCATCACCCCGATGCCACCACTAGTCTAACATGTCACTACCTCCACTATGCACTTAAACCCCTCCACTATGTCCCTCTACTCGTTAGAAGGTCAAATCAAACTCCTTCTAGTACACTGCCAACTCATCTAGAGTTTTCGTAGCGCATCTTGAGTACACCTTTCTTCTTTTATCATTATTTCATTTATGAAGCTAGTGTCAGTCGATCTCATTGTTTTCGACATCCATGTTTTAAAAGGAAATAATTGATATTTGGTCATTAAAGTTGTCTAATTGTTTGATCAAAGATTTGAATTATGCTCCTAGTTTGGCGCTACAGAAACTCCTAGTCCAGATAGGCATTGCAGATTCTGCTACCAACTGGATGATAAAGGTCGATTGAAGGTTAGAATGGTTGCAGGTGGTTTCATGCTATCTGAAGCACATCTATAGTCAAGCGACGTTGTCCAGCTACTCCTTGAGTCGTATGAGATCTGTTGAAGATCAATTTAAGGATATGCTAAATTTTCATAGCACATGGCGCTGCAAATTATGGATTCATTTACCAACCAACCCCTTTACTCTTTCTATCCCCAAATTCATATCCTATCTACAGTTGTTTTCAGCCTATTCCACTGCAATTGAACAAATCCTGCTATCAGAGTTGTCGTGCCTATCTATTGCTTAGATCTTTCTTTCTATGCTACATAAACTGCTATGAATTGTGCTACAGATCCCATGTTCCAACATTGCAAACCTGTACATAAAACTTAACGTTGTTATCCTCTGATTGCATGGCATGTATCAGTTGAATTCCTTTATATTTTCATTGTTACTCCATGTCTAAAATCTGTCTATGTTGAAATTTTGAAGAGCCTTGTTGATTTAACTGATGATGACCCTGCATGGTGGCTAAATGTTAGCTTAAAAACCTTGACAATGTTTCCTCCTTGCATATCATTTTCCCTAAAGGGTTTTCTTCCTTTCCTTAAGCCAACAAATTGCTCTTTCATTAGCTCATAAGTCAAATTGAAGGAAAACCCTAAAGCCTTAAAGAAGCCAACTTTTAAAAGACCATCATTCAAACCCTAAAGACCTTTGTCCTTGTTTGGTCTCTCATACCTCTCAGATAATTGTAGTGTTTTTCTCTTGTTTATAGAAAATGGATACACCTCAACAGAAGAAGTCTCACAAAGGTGGGAGTGTAGTCAGGTCTGAGCCTTATGATATGCACTTGTTTGATGATGAACCTCTGATCAGAAAGGTCTTCCAGAGGGTTGGTTGTCTAAATTTCTATCAGAATATGCAGAGGGGACACCCTGAGGTATCCAAATAATTTTCCTTAAATTTTGATGGCACTAAAACCAAGGTGGGAACCCTTGAACTAGAAGTATCATAAGCCACCATTGCAACAACCACTGAGATACCCAACACTAGTGAAAGGTGGTTTAAATCCATGACTCTTAATGCAGCCTTCTCTAAAGAGTTCCTAAAACCAGAACATCAGGGATATAACCTATATAAGGGAGTGCATAGGAGCCATTTGGTTGAGGGATTTGACAAGAAGTTGAAGGTGATCCAGGGATATTTTACCTATGAGGAAAGATTCAATATGATCTACCAATATCACATTAGACTTTTTATACACTTCACAGGCAAGGACTTAATGAACATCCCTGTCTATTTGTTTAGGAGTATGGGGAAAATGGTTGATAGGGTCCAAGCCAAGTCCAGGGCTATGGACACAAGTGTTTTCCACTCCGGGATGATTAGGATGCTTGTGATGGAGGAATTGAAGAAAAGAAACATAGCTTGGGCGCAAATCATTGCCTCTGTAAATATGCAACTAAATGTATCCCCTACTCCTCAATCCAAAGTGCATGGCCCTTTGCCAACTGATAGTGTTTCCCATATAGAAACAAGCCAAAAGAGAAAGGGAAAACACATTGCCAAAGATAAGGAGGCTCCTAAAGAAGTTGAAGAATAAGAAGGGGGAGATCATCACTCCCCACAAATGGAACTTTCACCCCAGCCTACACCAAAACTAGAAGAAGTTCCCTCAGCTAAAACCAAACTCAAAAAAGGGAGAAAGTTACACTTTCCCTCACCTACTGCAACAGTTGAGACTAGAGCTAAGAGACCCTTCACTGGGTCATCAACCTAGAAGGAAAATATTGAACAAGAAGCCATAACAAAATCTCCTGTCAAGAAGAAAGATAAGGGTAAAGGTGAGAATGTTGAGAAGCCTGTTGAAATCATAAACATCACCACTCCCCTTGATAACTCTACCTTTAAGAGGTTGATCAGACAACTCATAGATGATAGAAATGAAATTGTGCACTTGAAAGGAGAAGGATTGGCTGAGAGGAAAAATATGAAGGAGCTCATGGATATGTATAAGGAAACTATTGATCTAGCTAAGTTCACATCAAGGAGATTTGTGCCCCTTCATAGGCAACTTAGAAATTTGTACAGGAAGAACAAAGACCTACAGTATCAGAACAGAATTCTCAAGATGGAGTTACAACCCTTCAAAGATGATTTAGCTTAGAGAAATCTTAATGTGCTAGTTCAAGCTGCAATAGGGACAAGTGTCAAACTCAAGAGATGAGATGGAGTGGCTGGAAGACCCTCAATTTTGAAGAATGGTCATCCATGCATTTTTTAAGTTTTGTGGAAAGTATCATGCTTACACCCTATCTGGAGGCATCTATAGGCATATACAGATTTGGCTAAAGTTTTTGAAGCATTTTGGCTCAAACTGCATCACACAGACAGTTGCGGGACATTTCGTAGCCCCTGGCACTATGAAATGATCTACACAGACAAAGTTGCAGGTGTGCTACAGACTGTGCTGCGAAATCATTTACATACACAGAAGTTGCATAGTCGATGCAAACTCCACTGTGAAATCACCTATTTAGACAGAAAATGAAGTTCGCTTCGGAATCTACTGCATAATAGTTTACACATGTGGGAACTACATAATCTGCTACAGAATTCATTGTGAAATCCGCTACAAACTGGTTGATACAGTTAACATTTATGGATTCGCTGCAAATTCCAGTTTTGATGTATTTTGAGGGAATCAATGGTCATGAGGTGGAAGATGGAGCTTAACATAAATGCCTGGAGATCAGTTGGAGCTGGTGGACAGATGGAACTGATGGAGATGCGCCCAAGGAAAAACTCATTAGGCAAATATTATAGTGTTAGATTTGTTGTCAACATTTTCCATGTGTTTAGCAATTTGTTGCCTCCACTTGTACATATGTTATATTTTCAGTTTTTAGTTAGGGAATCCTAGGTTAGAAGATCCAGTTCGAATTGCATGTTGTTAATTATTGTTTAGACTATAAATACAACATTAGAATGACATTTTTGGGTTCGAATGGTTGAGCATAGACTCCATGTTGTAATGTTTTGATAGGACGGAGCCATACTCTGGTTTTATGTATGAGATCTTAGACATTTTGATTAATAGAAGTCAGCTTCCTTTTCATTATCTTACTTCTTTATTACTCCGGTTGATCATTATTGAAATGATTCAATTGAGATATTTTAGTTGTGTTGTAATGTATGCTTGATTATGATGTTGTTGTAATTGTTATCATTGTTTTAAGGTTTAGATCAAGAAGTTCTTGTGTCTGAGATTTTTCTTCACTTAACTGCTAGTAAGGCCTAATTCTTATAGTTGACTTATTCATCCTCCTCATTAAGTCTTCCATCTACCCACACTTATCCTTAAATCACTGACTGAAGTTATCCAAAACCTCATTTTCTTATGCATTCTTCCCTATAAATTTTTGTGTTCGAACATTGCTATGTTGAAGTTTGTCCATTTGAAATTATATCATAAATATACCTTTGCAAACCTATTTTATGGGTACTGCGCTTATCCTATAGTAGTATGAGGGTGACTCTCAGTGCTAACACATGTCTTTTGGAGCTATTTTGATTTGGTGGTAGCCTGAGAATCTATCTGTGAATGAATATGCTTCCTGACCTCCCACATTTTCTAGGACTTCATCAATAAAAGGGATATCTTCATCTCTCCTATCTCTCTTGCTATTCCTTTCATCTCTGTAAACTTGGTTGGGAACAGGTCGTTGTACTCATGCAGTAACTATGTTATCCTATCCACTATTTGTTCATCCCAATAGTCTCCAATGCTAGCCATTTTGGGATTATCAGTTGTCCCAATGTTGAATTTCTTCACCTTGATTGGCACATCAAAAACTTCAGATTCCATAGATGGACCTTCCACTTTTCTTTCCCCTTCAACCTCTGCAATATGGATGGTCCATCTTCATCTGGTTCTTCTTCTTCCACATGATAGCATGACAACAGTTCCTTAACTGTTTGTTTATGCTGATGTTGATACTGTGTTATAAGATCAACCTCCGGTTCATCAACAAATATCGTTCTCTTATCTATTTGAGTGATAAATCCATGTTGGGGTTCTCATGTTCAAATGAGAAAGTGACTATAAAATTTTGTTGTAATGTTGTCCATTCTGCAGTGCCTCTATGCATTTCTTGGTCTACATGCCAGTTTGTTGTAATTCCTTCCAATCTGTGGATGAAGTGATGAGACCATTCCTCTAGTGGTGTCATCCCCCATAGTGTTATGCATTTCTCCAAGTGTTTTTGTTGGTGTCCCATGTCCATCATATCTCTACATCTCATTGCTTGTCGGCTCTGCATCGAATCTAATGCGCAGTAATCAATTACATTGGTACCAGCCCTTAATTGTTTCTTTATGTGCACCCCACCATCTTGCAGGTGTAGCCTTAAGTGCGATATCTAGGGATAATATCCTTTTATTATATGATAATTCCTCCTCATATTTCATTAGGAACTCTTCTAAGTCATTTATGCCATGAAAACTATGAGGTTCTCTTAATTTTGTACCCACCCATCTTATTGCGTGGTCTATTCTTGCGCACCTTCTTGTAGATACCTCATGTAGGCATTGTTTCCAATTCTCCAGTCTTGTATCTGAATCAGAAGCACATGAGGTGATACTTATCCAACTGAGTGCCCCATCTGCAATTGGATTAATGTAATCTTCTCTGTGTGGGGTGGTTCTGTACAACTAGTTAATTTATTCTAAATCCAGACAGGTTGGTTCCACAAATATTTTAGCCTCGGATGGGTCCAAGGGTGCAATGACCCGGTATTCCCATGACTCAAATGTCATCTTCCTTGTCTTCAAGTTGATTATGGTATGTTTATCAAATTCCCAATCCATCCCAAGCAATGTTGGATATGGTGTTGTGCCATCTACTATTTCAATGACTTTGAAGTCTACCTTAGTGCACACTCCATCCAAATCTATTGTCACTCCTTTCAGCCTCCCTATCGGAAAAACTCTGTGTTGGTTTTCTAACTTCAGTTGAATTGGTGAGTAGCCTAATGTTGGTTCTCCCATGTATTTACATGTCTTCTTTGGTAAGACATTTACTTCAAATCCTAGGTCCAATATAACATCTCCCATGTTGAAATCTCTGATATTGCATTCAATCTAAATTATTTGATTGTCCTCCTTCTTGTGTGGAGGTGATTGATTATTTTATGTTCTAACTTCCCCACGATGTTTGTGTTACATCTATCTAGTAGATTCTGTAATATTTTAACAGATGATGGATATTTGAATAACTGAACAGAGGATTGAAAAAAAGTTCAGATATTACTTACTTGGTCTCCAGCGTGTACTTCACTGGTGTGGTCCATTGCTGACGACATTTCATACATGGGGAAGTATTGAGTATGTTGTGTGGCAGATGTATACGCAACATTCTACTTGATAAAATCTTGTCTGACCTCCTTAAAGGTTTCCTTCTCCTTTCCTGCATCAAACCACTTTGGTGGCTCAATATTCTTCTTCACCCACTGGTGTTGTACTGGCTCTTGTTTGAATTCATCGTCACCTATTTTAGTGCCTTCGAGAGTCACTATGTTGATATTCTTGCCATCTTCTCTGTATTCTGCAGAGATCCATTATATGTTCTGATTGTTCTGATTTTTTTTTTCTTGAATCTTCCCCAAAAGTATTTGGGCATTCCTCTGTATCATGATTTGTTGCGCGATAATACATGCATGTTGTAGGTAGAACTAGACATTCCCTTGCATAATGCCCTGGTTGTTGGTAGTTATGGCACACTATTGGACCTCTTCCTCATCCAAATCCTCCTCTGCCTCGTCCTCCACCTCTGTAGCCAGCGCGATCTCCACGCAGTGTATTATACTGGGATACCTGATTGTACTGTGAGGGGTTAAACTATGGCTACGAAGTGTTTCACTGTGGTTGCACGTTGTTATATTGTTGTGGTGCAATTTTATACTGAGGTGGTACCGGATTAAACTGAGGTGCAACTTGTCCTATCATCATTTCTTCATGTACCCTATACGTATCTAAAGTTTGTTCCCTCATTAGACCCATTGTTATGCAATCTTTATCATCATGCCCTACTGACTTGAAAAATGTACAGTATGCATTCTTTGGTATTGTCTGGTACTTCTGCATCATAGGACAATGATATGGATCATGCCCATGTGTTTTACAAATCTCGAATCAGGATCCTCCTATTGGTAAGGGATTTGGCATTCATGTTTCGATATACTGCGCAAATGTTAGGCATTCGTTCTTCTGGTGTCCTTATGTCCTGCATGTGGTACACCAAACAAATTCTCTCATGTCTTTTCCCTTATTCTGATTTAGTTGAATGGTTAGATTCTTCAAATCCTGTTTCAGTTCCTCTATGGTTGGATCTGTCTTATGATATTGGTTTTCCTCCAGTTGTAAGGTTGTCTGCAGATCCTCTGCTTGAGTATGGAATTTATGTTTTCTGAGTGGGTATTTCAAATGTGCTAACAGAGAATTCACAAGCAAATGCATATGTTGCATGTTAGTCATCGCATACCTCAATTTCCCTTTTAAACGTTTGAATCTCTGGTCAATTTCCCAGATAGATTCTCCTGGTTTCTATCTAATCTCTATAATCTCATTCATGTATTGATCCTCTGAGCTGGCATTACAGGGTATTGCATCTTGGTGGCATAGCCAAGAGAAAGGGGGTCTCATCACGAGTCATCCTTCTCGTCTTTGTGAAATGCTTGTGGGTAACGCTCTCACCACTGGTCACCACGCTAGGGAAGTCTCCCCCAGATATTCTCTTGAAAGAAAAAACAATAAGATAAAGAGTAAAAAGGCATTGAATGGGCTAGGAAACATTTGCATCCATGACAAGGTGCAACTCACCCTCTTCAGAGGCACCCATAGGTAAGACCTACATTTCCCTCTCATCACTGCACCCCTTGCCCAAAAATCCCCTACACCATCTCATTCTCTTACATGACCTAGATTAGTTTGCACCTGAAAACACCCCACACCTAAGGAGAAATAGCCCAATAGGACATCTTGAAACCCTCTCCAAACCTGGATTGTAGAATAGGATAACATATTTGAGCACTTGTCTGCGAAAAGGGGGGTTTTATGCACATGTTTGGGCAACCTGATTATTAGATGTGATTGACATTGTTGTGGTCCCTGTGAATTATGAGCCCATGGATGGTGTACTTGTTGTTGTTGTAGGACCATGCCTGATGGACAGGTACATATGGGGATATGATTAGCTCGGACATCCATAGGGCTAAAATCCCACTAGATGGATGTTGAGACCCCAGCTAGGGGAAAACATATACCAATGGCTTGCACCAGAGAAAAAGAAGGATGTTCCACCAAAGGCACCTTGGTAGGCTTGAACCCAGGGGGTTCCTTCCTTTCCCCCTGAACGTTGGCCTTGGGAGGCCCATGACATCACCCTTGTGACCCTTGACATCACCCAATGTTAGATGGACTAATGGAGGCAGTTGTGTGCCAAGTGGCATGTGTTTCATGATCCGGAGGCCTTGGAAGGCCTAACTTTTTTCTCATTGAGTCCAATGTCACCCTAGGAGGGCATGACGTCACCTCTTATGTACATTTTAGGGTTTAATTTGTTAATTTTATGTAAAAAAATGGATTTTTTTATGTAATGGGCCATGTCAGCCTTTTTTTAATCTAAATTGTAATTAAAGGTAATTTGAATTGTATAAATAAGGGGAAAATCCCTTGTATTTTTCATCATCTTTCACTCACACAAGTGTGAGGTCGGAAATTTGGCCTCTTTTAAGGCTTATTGGCTAAACTAAGTGGTGCACAACTCTTGGAGGGAGCTTTTATTGGTGATTTTTGGCATTTTCATGGTGGAAAATCTTCAAATAGGACTTGTGACTATATTATTCTTGGTGAATGTAAGTGAAAATCTGAAATTCTTCTTTCTTTGAATGGTTATGGTATATTTTACTTTGCATTTATTAAGATTATGAAATTGCTAGTGTGAAACCCTAGGAGAAAAGCACATTTTATTGTCCTTCTCTCAATAGCTAACCATCTACTTGATTTTGCTAGAAGACACCTTCATTGAAGCATATGCTAGAGCCCTACCTTAGTAGCACTCTAGTACCTTTGTTTCATTAAGCTTTTTATTTGTTTCAAGCTTGAGCTAAAGAAGAAGGAAAACTGTTAGGGCCTAGGGTTACCTACTTCCTAGTGGTTGTTTTCCCTCTAGGGTTTTGGATGATTGAGGCCTTGGGTTACCAACACCTCAACCATCCTCTCTCTTGTATTTAGTTCACTTATTATCATTTGTTTCCCCTTAGATTGATGCTGCAAAAGTGACTCCATTTACCCTATAGGCGCTAGTTCATACCTTACATTTGATTGATTGATGAAAACAACCTTTAAACCATCTACTTCAAGGTCTTTGCTAACCATTCCTAACATTATATTAAGCTAACTTAATAACATTCTTGTTGTTGTTACAAAAGAAATCTACAACCATATATGACAGTAGTAACAGCTCCTAAAATCAAGTGTTAAAGTTGATTTTGCATTGCCTTCTTTGCTTCTGACAAATGCTAGCATATTGCTAATTTTAGGTTATCATTTTGGGTCATTATTGAAACTTGTTTAAGGCATAATTGCAAAGCTATCATTATATATACATTGTTGTTATAAATTTTTGTTGCTTCAACTTTTATATCAACTTATTTCTTTTGTTCAAAGTCCAAGGTTTTATGAAGTGCTAATATCAATTGGTACTTGCAAATAGTGTTTCTTGTTGTCTTGTTCTGGGAAGGTACATTGAAGCAAATATTTTCTTCATCTTATTAAAACCTTTGGGAATTTCTGATTGGTGTGACTTGTGAGGGGAAGAAATTTATTGATACTATTACCTTTGCCTTCTCAAACCCTGAGATCACCGAGGACGTCTCCCTTGGGATACTACCCCAAAAGAGAAAGAGGTATCTTATTTAGGTGGCAGTGACATGATAACCTCATGTTACACCAATTTATTGTTCACTAGCCTTTGGCTTTTGGGCAAGTACAAATTGTGTGATAACAGGCCCTCCTGGTAAACCAGAAGGAAACAACACACAGAGTGTATTGCGCAGTCTCACCTGAGATAGTTCTATGGGTGATTGTAATGCTCAAGTGCTTGCAGTATGAGAATGAGTGAGGATATGGGATTATAATTTGTGATCTTCATTTATTTACTATCTCATTCATATTGATTTAATATATTGTCGTTCCTTATCCATGCATGTAAATCAACAGATCTAACTACTTCATCAAGATGTTTATCTAAGGGTTTATCATTGACAAAGAACACATAACCAATACACCATTCACATAACACATTATTTATCATGGTTCAACCCCTCCTGGGCTACGTCCACAAAGATTTGGCTGCTCTACTCTTTTATTATAGTTTCTCCAAAATCAGGGCGTTGTACACATTACATTCTCTGATATTACAATCTCAACATGTCACACACCCACTATGGCATACTAAAAAATTTTGCCCCTTCTCTTCGTTTCCTCGAGGAACAGAATCCCCGAGACCCTACGGGGCTTTGCACAGGTTGCAGATGCCACCTCTGCCTCAACAGAGTCTCTACGCAACCTCCCGGTCTTAAGTATAATTCAGTTTCTTTTATGAACCAAGTCCTTTTGGAAGCTCCCCTGTGCGAACAGCACCAGGCGCGAGCTCCATGACTCCCAAGCGACCATGGCACTATGACCAAGGCCTATTCCCAATGGCGCTTGTTGCAACTCGCCATCTCATGAGTTCACAAGTTGAAGCTCTCGACTCCTTCATTCCAATCTTGTGATATCCGAGATCATGAAAGGGGTATAGCTCCCTTCTGTCAGCGCCCCTCCCCCTGTGCGTGATTGTCGGCTAGGCTTAAGCATTAGCTTCAGTCGCAACTCGTGACTTCACGAGTTGTAGCGATGAGCCTTCGTGCTCCTATCTAGCGAACCTTCGAGATGCGAAAGTCAATGATGGTTTAACTTCCTTTTTGCACTTCTAGCAACTCACAACCTCGCGAGTTGGGGTGTCGAGCCTTCGTGCTCCTATCTCGTGAACCTCTGAGACACGAGAAGTCAACGAAATGTTGACTCCTTCCCAGGCGACGCGTGTCCACCCGTCAGCCACGCAGGCCCCACCTGATGGATGTACCATGTGTTCTCACAAGCCTCAACTCTCGACACTTCGCGGCTTCTACGGTCGAAAGTGGCCCCTTCCAACCTTCAAGCCCCCGAACTCTCGGTATACGATATCTCCACGGAGTTTTGATCCAACGGTCCACCTGTTCCTAAATTCAACGGTTCAGATTCTCCTCCTCATGTTTCACACTTCGCGACTTCATCGGTTGAAGCACCCAACCCTAACTACCTTGCAACTTTGCAAGATCCAACGGTTATCGGTTGTTTGCCTCTTCTATCTTGAAGTGTCTCTGCCATCCGTTTCTTCTCTCTTCTACGCACGTCTGGACATACCTTTTCGACGACCTAGATCTATTTCGCTCCAGCTAATCTAACAGCAGTTGTAGCTCTTCCTTGAGCATGCACTTCTCTTTCTTTTCCTCGGAAGATTTCTTAATTATCAAAGGTTTCGGCCTTTGCTTCTCCTCTGTGACCTTCACAGCTATGTCTTGGTGCACAAAATGACACTATCCCTCACGGGCTTCTCTACTCTGAAGTCGTGAAAGATTTCCTCAACCTCTGTGAATTTCTACAAGGTCTGTGCATCTAACCAGGTGTTATTTGTCCTGAGCTTTGTCAACTATGAGGGACTTGGGAGCTTTGCGCTCTTTCTCCTGGGTTTGACTCTTAAAAGAGTCTTCAACACATCTATTGCACTCCTTTATCAAGTCTAGGACTTGAGTGGGTCTCGGTCTCTACTTGCTTTACAGGGAGCCTGTGCATAACTGCACTACCTCTCCTAAGCTATGCCTTGGCCAGTATGGCCGCTTCTCATAAGACCACAGTCTTATTCCCTTCGGGAATTATCAATATGAGTGTTCTCTAATACCAATTTGTCAACGGGACTCTCGAATTCACGATTTCCGATTTCTCAAAATGGGTAATCTCGCGACACATGGCCTCCTTTAATCAGACGGTTCAGATCTATTTTGGTACTTTCACCCTTATTCACGAGGGCTCAACCCTCATCTATCTCCCTACATATCTAACGGCTATCGGGTTTTCTAGCTAAGATCTGACGGTTTAGATCGATCCCAACGCCACGCACTCTCCCACTACTCCCTAGACGTGGAAAAACCAATGGTCCAGATATTCTTATGGACCTTAGGGATCGACGGTCCTGGTCTCTTCGCTACTCGTGAAAACAAAGGAAAGGGGTTGAGGCATTTAACACCGCTTCTTCTCCTTCCAATCTAATGGTCGTGAGTGACAGCAAATCCTCCTACAGGATCTCGCCCGTCAAACGATACTTATCCCTACATAGCCATCTCAGGATTTCAAGAGGATCATTCCTCCTCGTGCAGGGTTACTAAGGCCTTGCGCCTTCACATCCTCTTTCCAGGTTCTTGATGGGCTTTTCAAGGAGGGTATCTCTATGGGGAGGTTTACCCAGGGTACTATCTGAGGTAGATAAGGGTATCTCTATCTTGAGAACCAGACGTGAAGTCTGAATTAGATCAGTATGCATATACATAGTGATTTATGAAAACATAAGCCATAGGTAGTCTTTCCATTATAAACTTGAAATTACCAGTACTGATCAAAGCACCATATAGACATTCTTACACTGAAATCATTCACAATTTCACAGCTTATAAGCATAAATGTCAGAATATATATATTTCAAGATGCAAGAGGCAAAACACTTATCAGAAAAACACCAAAGGTGATGCAACTGCTGAGAGGGGTGCTTGTTTCCACCCAACCATAGGCTCAGCGACTCCCAATGGATTTACCACTAGCCACCCCCGAGTTGAGACCATGATGCTGCGAGATTGTGTCTTTATCTGCTAGTGACCGAGAATGAAGGTTACTCTCCTTCTTCTCCGCTATCATTCACTATGCATATTTTTCTAGAGTTCTTCCTCCCTCGCGTCTATGCCCTGATTGCCCACACCTCCTGCCTTTTTCCTTTCCGGCGAGGTTGTGTGTGGCCCGATCCCCCTCGCGGTGGTCAAGTGTCAGGATGGTCCACAGATGGGCGGTTTACCCCCATCCCCTAATTACGCATGAGGATCCATCCACCTACCAACCTGCGAGTAATTAATTCCGGGCCAGCGAGTCGCTCTTGGTTCTCCGGGCCAGTGAAGACCAAATATGGTATCGGTTTCGGTGGAAGTTAACGCCACCATTCCAGGTTCCTTCCACCACCTTTATCTAGCCATCATGGTCTCTTTTTCAGCATATCCCCTCTCAGCAGTCCTGCAATATATATTCATAATATTATTTACATTCATCGATCTTTTTCATAAGGTCCATTCACATCATACATTCACATTTCTAAATTTGCCACAGTTCTTGGCCAGTATAGTTATTTTTACAAACTGGGGGAAATAGGGTGTTACACAACATCCTTCTCTATCCATGTGAGGCTGACTAGATCGCACCAGGCTCCTCAGCCTGTGATCTAACCCTTGGGATCGAGTTTCTTAGCTCTCCTACAACTCAACAACTTACAAAAATATGACAGATCTTACAATCTCTGGTTCTACCACACAAAATAGTCTTCCTTTTTATGCCCAACCTCTCTCTACCTAAACCCCCTAGGTACTTACTTATACATATTCTTGGCTTCTCATCCATTACAATATCTTACCAAAACCCTAACCCTAATGTAGTTAGGTTTCCTTGCATGCACGCCTTGCATGTGTTCCTTGCACGTCCTGCTTTTCCTTCTAGTTGTCTTTCTCCCACTTCATGCTTTTCTTTCCAAAAATATCCTTTTCCACAAAATTGGGCATGCACCCAACATTATTCTCACTCAACTAGTGCAATTTTCCCTACTATGCCAACCCTAAAATTAGCATAATTGTATAGCTCCTTTACAGTATTTGTGAATGATTTCTTATCTTACGCCTTAGAACTTTCGATGTGTCCTCCTTTTATATGAGACTTTCCATCCAGTTGGAAGCCACTTCACTCTAAGGTTGACTCAAGTGCCCACATTACAAACTTCAACTACGCCCAATGGTGCCTTTCCCCCCTTTAGGACATGTCTTTCGGTCATCCAACATATAATGGTGATGTGCCCAAAGTGCCACACACCCAACAAGTGTGCCCAAGTGAACTTGGCAAAGGTGCACCTAATAAGTGCATCCAATGGATGTTTGCATGATGGATGTGCACCTAATGAGTGCGCTCTGTAGATGTTTGTGCCCAAAGGAAATTTTTTTATTCATCACAACCCCCAAGTGTGGACTACCCAATTCCTTGGGTAATCATGTATCCCAAGCACCCAAGTATATAAAATTCAATCAATTTATCTATTCCAATATTGTTCATCATGCATCATACTTTCCGATTAGACCTGGTCATCTTCCATAGCCCCCACTTTTTCTTCCCTCGCCAAGTTCCCTTCTAAGATTCTCTTAACATGTCCAACTAGTTCAAGATGCTAAGATCTATGGTGTGCCTAGTTTGAGCAAGGGTTCTTGACATGTCCATGGTGCACCTTGTCATCATGCAAGGGTGCCCAAAACTTATTCTTCTAGCCATCAACTTTTTGTCATGTCCATCCATGCTAGCCAATGAGCCTTTCTGTGGGTTAATGAGAAGATAGTGGCAATTGGTTTTCAAGGCCACCACCAACATTTGTACCAACAACTTGTCCATAATTCACTAAGTCACATGAAGAGTCTCAAATACCACCATACTTCCATATCAAATACATCAAAAGAGGCACATTCAAACTAATTCTACCATCACCCTCTTCCAATAATCTTCAATTTTTGGGTCGTATTTCCAACCATATTACACAAGTGCACCCAAGGAGGGTTAATCCTCTTCCTTGGTCCTCACATACCAAGTTCGTTGCTCCTCAACCCTGTCGTCTTGGTCAAATATCAAATCTATCCTATACAGATCAAATGCTTCACTAGTTTCCTTGGCTAAATCTTTTGTTGTCTCAGTCTGTCCATTTAGAACTAGTATGCATTTCTTATCTAAGAAAACTTCCACCACTTTAGTGATTGTTATCATTATTGCTTCGATCCCAATGAATCTTTTCTCCAATGCCTTCACTGAATTGATATCCACCAAATCCTACATAAGGATTCCTCCTGAAGTCTTGCTCATAGACTGTCCATCATGTCCAATTCCTCCATGTTCTCTATTGAAAATTTTCTTGCCCCCTTAACTAGTTGTGGAAACCATGCTCAAGGAAGTCATTCTACCAACAATTTTGTATTACTTCCTTACTATAGGGATGACACATGAGTCTTGCATTGAAAATATGACCAAACAATCTAAGTGAGGCATAGGTGTTGTCTTCACCTTCCTTAGGAATTCTAACCCCAAAACAAACTCAAAGTCATCCATAGGCATAATGGTGAAAGTTATAGTTCCAGACCAACCTCCAAGCCTCAAGGTGACTCCATTGATTATACCAATTGTTGTTCCAGAGTCTGTACTTAAGGCTTAGAAGTATAGTGTCTAGGCATCCGAAAGTGGGTAAAAGGTGGAGAAGAGGGAAACGTCAACCTTCGGCAAAGGAAACTAGGGAAGATTTCTACGTTGGCGTTGTCTAGCTTCCAACTGTTCCTGGATAGTTATATCCTATTCATTGGTTGCCCATGAATGTTCAAGTTCAAACTGGTTAGTAGTTGTTTTAAGAATAGTATCGAAAATGTTTAAGGCAATGTGCGTTTGGTTTAATAATCCGGGTTCGATATTGGGCTGTGTTGGTACAGGGACAGTCATGGAGGAACAGTAAAAGTAGGAAAAACTTCAGAGAGAGATTAAGTGTTGTCTCAATTTGGTCGTATAAAAGAGAATTTACGGTTTCAGGAATAAAATAGGGATGCAAATCAAAGGCTCTTTCCCATAACTGAGTTATATTAGCTGTCTATGATGTAAGGCTCCTATCAAGGGAGAATCTCACGTATAAACAGAAGAGGAAAATTGTAAAGAAATAACCTGATGTAGCATAAAATATGTGTAGAATTCTGAAAGTGTTGACTGGTCTTACACCCGCTGATAGCTGGTACAGAGGAAAAACAGTGAACAATTATAGAAAACCAAAATTCATTCGCTATAGTAGTGGTCGTACTAAATTATAACGAAGYATTCATCAGTTAGGAATATGAAATGAAACGAAATATGAGATACAAGAAAACAAACTCATAACACAGTCGTGATGGAATTGAGAATCTTCAGATTTGCTTTGTATTAACTCTCAAAATGTAAAAAAATTTGTTACAATCAACACAAAAAGGTCTAGCCTTTTTCTTTTCTTTCTGTGGTATATTTATACAGTTTTACAAATAAGATAGGATCTCAATCGTCACAAAATTTTGGTTACTATAGGGAGGAGAGAAATCACTCCATTTCTTCTTCTCTGTCTTCACTTGGTGCCAGACGTTTGTCCTCGTGCATGCTCGGTACAGGCGACACATCTTTCAACCAGCTGAGATATCAGCCTCGACGGTTCTGCTTGACAAATGGCTTCAAAAAAGTAACATTCTCGGGCTAACTGTTGCAGCCTATCTTCCATCTGTCCATCTATGATGTCGATAGCGCATAATTGTGTGCTTGTTCTAATCATGCATTTGTCTATTTGGACTATGTCTGCCATAGTCACTTGGGAAATCTCTGTCGAATCTCTTTCCTCTTTTTCCTTTAGATCAAGCAATATTTTTTCCATATTCATTTGCATCAACGCCTCGGCATTACCTCTACTATCAATTCCTAGCAGATCACCATCTATAGAACTAAAGGCCTCTTCTAAGGAATTCATTACCTTTTGGGCTTCCTGCTTGCCTTCGACGATGTTGTGTTCCCATTCTTTTAATAGAATGTTTCCTCTGGTCTGCTCCAAAATGGTGAACCTGGGAGTACTTCCCGAACCCCTATTGTTTGTGGCTATTACAGCCTCTTGGAAGGCGACCCGTGCTACTCCAGCTTCCCTTTCTCTGGCAGATAAGTTCTCCAAAAATTGATTAACCAGCAAGCAATTGTCCCGAATCTCCCCTATCTTGCCGAGTAATTTTCGTTGAGCCGCAGAGACTCTACCTTGAATCTCCATCACCTAGGACTGAAACATCCTGATATCTATCACTTTGCTTTCGGTGTTTTCCACCCTAGCCTACAGCTGTTGGATCAAATCTCTTTGTTGGCTCGCCTGCATCTGACCATCTCGGACCACCAGATGTGTTTGCTCGAGCTTAGTCTTGAGTAGCTCTATCTCATTTTTATCGGCCAACCTGGCCTGCTCTATTCCTATGCTCGCCTGGTCTTTAGCAGTTTCTGTTGCTGTGGCTAGTTTGGCTTCAAGGGTCTTGATGAGGCAATTTTTTCATTTAAGTTGGTTTTTCAAAAGCCCGACTGAGAATTGGTTTTCCGAGGCATATGCTCCTAATGTCCCTGCTATTTTAGTCATGAATTGTTCATTCTTCTTGTCCTTCCCATTAGTTATGACTTTGTATTTCTTTGTTGTTGACTCTCCTTCCTGATAGAATTCCCTCTTTACCACTGCCTTTCTCTTCTTATCGAAGAAAAACTCATTCGGAGGGAGCTCTTCTACCCTTATAGGCCTCAACTCTTCATTGAAGATCCATCCTGCATCAATATTTCCCTGAGTCGACTGCAAGGGGGTAACTGATGTGATAGGTTCCCCGATCTACTTCGTTGATTTTTCCGGAGTAGTAACCAGACTCTGCTTCTTCGGCGGGTCGAGAGTCTTTATCTCTGCTTTCAGACTCTTAGTTTGCTCTCCCTTGTCCTAGTGTTTTTCTTGATCGGGAGTCGCATCCTTAGAGCTTTCAGCATCTCTCTGTTTCCCCTCCGACATACTTGGACTTTCACCCTGCAACACTGCGGGAAGACAACTGCGTCGATGTTCCTGGAACTTCAGAACATCGACTCTTTCTTCGGGTGCCAAAGTTTGTATCCGAGCTAGAATCTCGGCATAGGACCTTGCACCTCGGAAAATGTCATCCGAGGGTGAATTCTCGTGCTCAAATCTCTTGAGCCCACAACTGGCCAAATGATTGCCCACGACCCTTTGCGGATCGTGCTTTTTGTATTCAATGAGGACCAAATTTAGGTCTTCTAGGGCTGTCGCCTCAGCTTTGGCATTCCCGAAATCTAATAAATAATAAGAATTCAAATGAACAAGAAAAGGTGGGCATACCTTCTTTGAGTATCCCTTAAGCTCTTTTCTTATACCACCAATTACTGTTTGCCTAGCAACCTCACGACAAGCCAACTTGTCAGGAATGAACAATGACAATGCATGCGGGGGGACCGAAGCCTCGAAAACTCTAAGGTATGAAAATTCTGCTTCTACATACCAGTCTGCTATGCTGCTCAGATTCGTTACTATGTTGTCCGAGATCCTGGGTGGCGGGTGACCGAAAATAGTGACATGCAGGGGCACCATCACCCAGTTGAAGATTTCATACACAAAATTTGTCGCTTTGTTTTCCCATAATTTTGCATGATAAACATGTATGGGCTCGTCTTCTGCTGGAGTCCAACTCCATCTCATTGAGGGAAATGGTGTTAAAAAACAAACTACGTCCATAATGTATGCAGACATGAAAAATGAAGACGCCTTCCCGTTCTCTTCCTGCGCCCGATACTCTGTGACCTGACTGGTCAAGCTATCGAACAACATTTTTTCCCAGTCGAAGGAACTTCCTTCGGCGACCCGAAACATTAGAGGCACCCACGGAAGAAAAAAATGTGAGGTGTCCTCTCTCCCGTATAACCTGCATGTCATCATGGCTACATATTTGTACTGCGGTTCTAAGGAAGCGATTGAATATATGACGTGGCTATCAGCTCTGAACTTCGCGGTGTTCGAAACCCAATCTTTTATTAAACTAGACATAGTTTTATCATATTGTATGCATTCCTTCTGCTTGAACTCGTCCAAGAATTCGGCACCATATGTGTAATCCGACGTTGTGGGAAGCTTATACATGGCTTGCAGATGTTCTAGCCTGAAAGTCCCGATGGTGACTTTCTTCTCATTCGTGATGGTTTTGGTCAGTATGTCCAGATGGTCTAATTCCCATCAGACCATGTCATAATATGGAAGCAATCGTGGCCTAGCTGCTACTTTGTGCATTCTGGATTGGATAACTATTTTGTACTTGGTGGTTATGTCATCTTTTTCGTTGTCGCTGGAGTCATCGGAATAATCCATCAATTATGCCTGCAGAACATCTGAAACGAATGACCAATTCTGGACTAAGTCGATACTTCGAGGCCAAGTATCAACGACGTTGTCTGAGCCTTGTCCCGAAACCTCAACATTGGCTTTGGATGCTTTTCGCGGAGCCATGGCTGGAGATTGTGTTTTAGCTCTTTTGCGATAGAAATACGTTTACATACAGAAGTCAGTTTGCTCAGAGATAATGTTCTCTGCATGATATGAAAATGCATTTGTTATAATGAACCATAGCTCTTATATATATTCAAAAACTCGGTACCTTTCAGAACAATTCTGTCAAATCATGTTTAGAAAAAAAAAATTCCATAAAAATCCGATCTTATATTCGTCGATTTGCCCTATTTCCTCATTAATGTCATAAATTTTGGCGGTTTAAAATGTAAGTTGGCGTATGGAAAGAATAAGGCTACCTCATAAATCATGCAGACATCAAAACACAGGATATGCATTGATTCAGCTTAATTAATCTGGTTTTACCAACGTTAATCAATGTTTCGGTACTCGTTATATCGAGAATTTTACTTAAACACTTTGAACCTCTTAACACTCGAGACTGCGATGATCGACTTTGGTTAATAAAAAAATAATCGTGATTAGGGGCTCAATTAATTTCATTATCATTTATATTCGTTGTATCGCGGCTCGGAGCTTCGAAAGTAAGTTTCTGGGAAGTCAGCATGTCGAGCTGCGAAACCGCGAGATCGCGATAACATGACTTAATTAAAATGAAAGATAAACTTGGATTAAGTGATTGATTAATTACGTTTATATCCTTATCGTGATTTCACGAGTTAGGATTTAGACGATGTAACTTTTGAAAAAGAAAACGTCGAGTGGCGAATTGCCGACAGAACTTTTACCATGGTTTAGCTTTTACTTTTAACCGTGACACGGGTTACTAGAATAAGGACTTCGTGTTCTCGGCTATCGAGGCTACGACAATAAATTTTTGGGTTTGGTGAACGCCAAGGTGCGAAACCCCGACGACGTTTAATCATGGGTTAGGCGAAAACTTTACCCTCGTTACTGTCATGAGTGAAAAATTAAAACGATTTCGTTGTTTCGTAGCTCGGGGCGTGTGAACTACATGACTTATAGTATTCGACCTACGAGATCCCGAGGTAGAACAAAAGAGGAAACATTTTTACAAAAGGTAGGACTCACCTCGAGAGTACAGTAATCATCGTTGTTTGCGTTGATAAAGCTTTAGAGATTTTGAAACCACAGACGAAAAATACGAAAACCATCTTTCGATTTCGAGCGTTAAAAAATGAAATTTGTGATGGGCTAGAAAACAAAGGCGGCTCCAACATAGGCTCCAACTAGGGATCCCGCTTTCTTGTAAGGTGGGAAGAACAGTAGACCACGTGCCAATATTGGGTAAATGGAATCAATAGCTTCAATCAGGCGAAAAGGTTCCTGAGAACAGGGTAACAAAGGGGGAAAGAGACTTCGTTCTTTACCTTGAAAAGATTTTTTCAAAATCAGATACTCTTTTTAAACTTAGTTGTAGTCCCTTTCACAACTTTCCCTTTCCCGCTACTAAATTTAGGTATGCTTTAAGACAATCGAAACAGTCCTAGGAGACCCAACAGATCTTGCAGCTATCGGCTTGCATCAAAAGAATAAGATTATATGTTTTTAATTGGGAAGTATCGTCTAAATTTGGGATGTGGATCAGGTTTTAAAAAGCATTGGTTACCAGAGTAGAGTGATATTCATGTATAACAACCTTACAGATATCTCAGATATTGCTTCACTGCCAGCGATCCTGTTCAGTACCCCGGTGAATTTATCTGGCCCCTTTTACTGAATTTCCTTTCACCACTTCAGAATATATTTATGCATTTAAATGTTGAGACGAGGGAAATCATTTCTAAATTTCCTTTCATCATCTCTTGGACTAGGTGGGGGCAATCATTTCTGAATTTCCTTTCACCACCTGTCTTATAATTTGCTTTTTAGAGCGCAAAGATGGGGGCAATCAGTTTGTATCAGGGCTGATATCTGTGTAATATTTTGCATTATAGGTCTGTCAACTTACTTTGATTACTCGATACCAACCTTCCCTTGACCTTCACAACACCTTCGTTCTTAGGGAGAAAAAGGAAAATAACTTTTTTAGGGCATTCTATTTGAGCAATATTCAATCCTCCGATGCCGTTGAAAAACCTAGAAAAGTTAGGATCACTCTAAACATTCCTTCGCTTAGCATGTGATCGAGTAGTTGTGAAGACCCGCTTTCTTTCCACAATCTTCTTTGAAGCTCACGAGGTTGAAACGAAAAACTTGTATCCCTTCATATATGAAACGAAAAGATGGTGACTTTTTAAAAGGTAAAGCCGAATATAGAAAGGATGCCAGGTAGTGACTTACTGACTGAAAATACAGAGGTCAAAAATTCAAAACTGACTCTCGTAGATATTTTCGGGGATACTTTACTTTGACTGATTGTTTTTAAATTTGGGTGAATCGTTTAAATTGTCTTAATTTTTTCAAAGATTATTAAACCAAGAAACAACTCTGTTATTTATCAGTTCAGTTGATGTTGCAGTTTGAGTGAGGTTACCTCGGTTTCTTTTAATATTCCTTTAAAACATGTCCTTTAGGAAAATTCATCTATACCTTTTTGTTTAAATTTCTTTGCAAAATATCAAATTTCTTGGATATCACCTGTTTAAGCTGATTTATTTATGAGACCAACTTTCGGTTTACTTTTCCTATCGTTTTGTGGGTAGATGGAATCCTGTAAGAGGCAAATACGAAGATTATCCAAAATGTGTTGAAATTTCATGAACGAAAAAAGAAAATCAAGAGCAATGTTTAAATGAAAAATACATATATGTACAAAAAATATATATAATAAAAAAAATATATTTTTTATTTTTTTAATCTGGCGACTGTTACGTCATGTAATGCTTCAGATACCGCCCGTTGACAGGGGCGTTGAGGAATTCATCCTCTATATTTTCCAGTAGGAAAGAATTTTTTCCTTCCAAAGCCAAGACCCTGAATGGTCCATACCAGAGGTGATCAAATTTACCATGTTTTGTTGCTTCTTCCTTTCTTGCATCCCACCTTAACACTAAATCACCTGGGAGGAATTCTTTGTCCTTTTCTTTGCGGTCGAATAATGCCTTCATGTCATCTTGGTAATTCTTCATCTTTTCATCTACTTCGACTCTATGCTATTGAACCTCAATCAGCTGATTAATTCTCCTGGTGACATGATTGGGTTCTTCATTTTGATCTTGCCATAACTTCATTACTAGTAGTGCTAGGTTTATAGGTAGAACAACATCTATCTCATAGACCATTTGAAAAGGCGAAATGCCGATATACCTTTTATTGCTTATGAAATTCGCCCACAATGCGTATTTTAAGTGCACATGCCAAGACCTTTTGTTTTCATCCAATACCTTCTTTATTATATTTACCAGGCTCTTGTTTGATGACTCGGCCAATACGTTTCCCTAGGGTAATATGTTGTGGAATGGCCAAGAATGATATTATACTTTTGACAGAAGCTGATCATAGCCATAGATTTAAAGGCCTGGGCATTGTCAGTAACTATCTTTCGGGGGCAACCGAATCTTGACAAAATATTGTCTTCTAAGAAATCGATTACCACCGAGTTTGTTGCCCTTTTGGTTGGAATGGCTTCCACCCACTTAGTAAAATAATATGTAGTTGTTAAGATCCACTTGTGTTGAGCACTATAATGGGGATTAATCTCGCCTATGAATTCTAGACCCCATTGCTGAAATGGGGCTTCAGCTTTGACTGGAACTAGAGGCAGTGTCGGGAGCTTCTGTTTACTTGTGAATAGTTGACAAGGGTTGCAGGCACGCACTTTGGCATTGATGTCCAAAAAGAGTTTTGGCCAGTAGTACCCAGCCCTCAAGATCTTGTAAGATATAGATCTCCATGCGTTATGTCCCCCAGAGACTCTCTCATGAAATTCCTCTATAACCCGCTGAGTTTCCGATTCAACTAAACAGACTAATAGGAAACCGAGTGGATCTTTCCAATATAGCTGACTTTCAGCGATACAATATTTAACTGCATGGAGTTTTAAAGTTCTAGCTTTAGATGGTGATAGCTCATTTGGGCATTTTAGAGTTAGCAGGTATGAAACTATGTCTCTGTACCAGCTCGATGATAAGAAATTCTCTTCGATCTTGTTTGGACTTATTTCCTCATTCAACTCGTTTAGGTCCATGTCTTCGTCGCCTTCTTGTAGGCAATTGATATCTAGGGCTCTGAAATTTGACTCAGCTAAGAGTTTGGCCAGGCCTTTCCCTGTTATCAATTTGGTCGGTTTGACTTCCAGATCAAATTCTTGGATTTTGGCGAGCCATCGCCCTCTTTTTCCATCGCTATCTGGCTGCACCAATATATCTTTCACAAAACTGGTAGGCATGTACACAATTATCTTTGAGTGTAGTACATACGTTCTGAATGCCTTTAATGCTTTTACCATGTCGTACGCCTATTTTTCTATTATATCATACTTCAGTTCTACGTCTCTAAGGCTCTTACTGAAAAAGGCGATCAGTTGTTCGAATCCTTCTTCGTTCTTTTGTAGGAGCACCGTAGCGATAGTGTGTTCAGAGGCAAACGAGAAGATAAGAAAATCTTTTAGATAGTCGGGGCTTGCTAACACAGGTGCCTCGCTTATGACTTTCTTAATATGCGCAAATGATGCTCTGGCCTCGGTTGTCCATTTTACTTCGTTGTCCTTCTTCAACATACTTGTGATCAATTTTACAGTCTCAGCGAAATTCGGGATAATCCTTCGTAAAAAAAGTATTCTTCCTAAGAAAGATTGAATCTCTTTTACATTTCTGGGAATATTTATAATATCTATTGCTTCAATCCTCTTAGGATCAATCCTGATTCCATCCCTAGATACAATATGACCCAAAAGCTTACCTTCCCACATGGAGAAATGTGATTTCTTTGGGTTTAAAGATAGACCAAACCTGCGGCATTTTTCGAAAGTCTATTTAAGATGTATCAAGTGTTCTTCATCGGTTTTAGAGAAAACCGTCAAATCGTCGAGGTAAATGACTACGAACTTATCCCTTTCTCCTATGAAAGCAATGTCCATAGCGTGTTGGAATGTGGCCCCTGCATTCATCAAACCAAAAGGAATTTTGTCATACATGAACGTACCCCATGGTGTGGTGAAAGCAGTTTTTTCCCTGTCTTGTTCATTCATGGTGATTTGATTATAACCAGAGAACCCATCTATCATAGACATTTGGTTTGCTCCAACTACTTTTTCTAACACATGGTCCATTTTGGGAAGCGGATAATTGTCCTTGAGAGATGACTTATTTAAGTTTCGAAAATCCACACACAGTCTGATTTCCCCACTCTTTTTCCTGACCAGGATCAAGGTTTCTACCCAGTCTGAGTATCTCAGAGGTACGATTATTTTCGCGTCTAAAAGTTTCTTAACTTCTTTTTCGATCACAGGTAACAAAATGGGGTTGATCTGCCTAAGATTTTGCCTAAACGGTTTGACCCTAGGCTTCAAAGGTATCTTGTGATCAATTATGGAAGTGTCATATGTTCTTAACTCATCATAAGACCAGGCGAAAACATCCTTATATTGTCTGAGTAGGTATTTATACTTAACTTTCACTTCGGGAGAGAGGAACTTGGATATTTTTACCACCCTGGATTCTTTTTCAGTTCCTATATCACAGTCCTCCACTTCTTCTGGTTGGGGTTGTAAAGTGGATTTTACAGGTACGTCGTTCTGATCAAAAAGTCTTTCTAAAGGAATCAATCCTTTCGGAATCTGGTTGTTTTTAAGGACCAGCATACGATGATCCTCAATTTTTTCTCGAAAGGCTTTAGGATCTTCCCCTTCTTGCATGATCCATATCAGGTCATTTTGATTTTCTTGGTCTGCATGAGTTTCGGAGAATTCACCCACTGCTTCAAGAAATTTCTTAATTTGTTTGTCATCCTCAAAGACCTGCCAGTGTTGGATATTGTCTGGTATAGATGGTCTGTATCTGATTTCAATGTGATACTTCAATTTGAAAGTTGTGGGAGGAGAGAAGGTTGAAGCTACTTTAGCCAATGCATCAGCATGTGAATTCTCTGCACGAGGGATAAAGTGGACATTTACGGACGAGCAAAAGTTTTCCATGAGATCCCAGGCACAATTTCTATATGATCTTAATCTGGGATGCTTGGCTTGGTACTGTCGATTTATTTGTTTGACTATTAACTCTGCATCTCCGTATACCTCTAAGTTATTTATCTTTAGCTTCTTGGCAGCTTCTAATCCAAAGACCAACGCTTCATATTCGCATACGTTTTTAGTGTAATCTATATCCCACTGCATTCGGTAGGAAAAAGGAACCATGAACTTACCTTCGGGAACCACTAAAATCACTCCTTCACCTGCCCCTTCAGAAGATGAGGCACCGTCAAAATACATTTTCCAGACACAGGTGCTACACAGATCCTCTGTCATGTAACTTGACTCTTCTCACTCTATATCGTTTTCCTCCGGACAACCGTCTAAACCATCATCAAAAGACAAGATACAATTTCCCAGATCTTGGTCCGCGATGTAAATAGGGAAATTGTTTGGGTTTTGAGGGTCGCTCAATGTATATGCTAATATCGTTTCTCTGTACAACCGAGTAAACTGACCACCAAACACAAGAATTGTGGCAAACCTCATATCCAATTGAAGAGAACCCCCCAACTTGGCTACCCATGACCTAGACAACAGTAAGCCATACTTAGGGGGAATATCTGCAATAACCACATCCATCATGATACTCTTAACTGGGACCTGCGCCAGGGTAACTACCAGATCCTTTATCATCCCCATACACTTAACCCTTCTTGAGTCAAAAGAGTAAATATCTCCATAAGGTCTAGTGATCTGGAGACCCAATTTGTCCATAATAATCTTAGGCATAACGTTATGGGAGGCTCCGGAGTCTAACATGCAATTATGTAGCAATTGATCATACACATTTAGAGTGATATAAAAGGGAGCAATGGTGTCTTTGGCCCCTTTAAAATGGGGACCAAAATTGATGTTAGGTTTGTCATCTTCTAGGTTTAAAACATCAGACTAGCTTTCTAGCTCAGAGACACCCATCTCTTTGGTAATTTGCTTCCGATAAATGGGGTTTTTTGCTAATTCTACCAAAGGGATTGGTATCTTAATTTTATTTATCTCATTTTCAAAACTGAAAGCTCTGCTCACCTTGTCTATTTCTTTAGTTGAGACTTCTGAATCCTTTCTTTCCGACTTATTTGTTTGGACCGCTTTATTACTCATGGTCCTGGTTGAAGACATAATTTTATTTACTGTTTTGGTTCCTTGTGCTTGGGTTTCAACTTTTTCCACTTCGAACTCTTGTGTGCTTACTAATTTAGTTTTGTCGTTGGGTAATAAGGTCTCTTCCGGAGTAGGCTCGTAAGTTTGACCTCTTTGGAGGATTCTCTTGGGTTGAGCAGTTGAGATGGGATTACTCTTAGATCTTAAGTTATACTTGGGTTGGATCTCAGCCATTATCATCTCAGTTTTTTGTTGAGATTCACAAAGGTCAGTGTGATCACCTTCTTCACCCTTATTCGATGGTTGTTGCGTGTTTAGAGATTTTTCATAGTCTTCTCGAGTTATATATGGTTGTGTGCAATCATCACCGAAGTTCATGACATCATTATCCGAATCTCCGAAGTCTTGAAAATCGTTCGCTCCTATAAAATTTTCATTTTTTAAGGGAGCTTGTATTTTTTTATCTTCATTTTTTATTTGTCTTTGCTGGTTCGGGGGGTTGGGGTTCCTCTTGAAATCCTTTTTGGGGAAAGAATCAGCTTTGGCCTGTTCGAGCTCCATTCTGGATATTTTATTTGACAATTATTTAATTACTCTGGCCATATCTTCTACCCTGTCATATGTGGATCTATTAGATCCTGACGGACCAGCTTGTTCTCTAAAGTGTTTAGTTTCTCGATTTCCCATTTCCAATTTAGATTTAAGCTTACACGAAGCCATCATATTAGACTCTATTTCTACCACATCGTCCTGCATTCGGTTTAGGGTGGCTCCCCTTCTTTCTCACAAAAGGAGTGCAAAATCCGGTTCGAAAGCTCCGGCGAAAGTTACTTTGGCCGTGGGTTGGGATGGTTTAACCTCGGCTGGGATTTTATTGTACAGTTTGTTGAATCTTTGAATAAATTCCATGACTATTTCTGAATTCTTTTTCTTAAAGACCCAAATTCAATTAAATAATATAGATGGTCTTTTCTCTCGCCCCATTGTCTGAGGAAAGCATCTTCCAAAGCGTTATAAGACAAGATAGATGCTGCGGGTAGGGTCCGAAACCAAGTTCGGACCTGGCCTTCGAAGGTTTGGACAAGAAGTCTCAAATATACGTCCTCATGTTTGATACCCAGGATATCAGCGAATTGATCAAAGAAATTAATATGTTCAGTCGTGGTCAGATCCCCTTCCCCGGTGAATTTCGGTAAATTTTTTATGTAATTTTCAGGAAGGTCGTGTAGAGGGACGGGCAATACTAAGGGAGCATATCTGGCTGCAAATTTCGCAAACACTCTGGGAGGGGGGGTAGGCCCTTGGCCTCCAGCTCCTGCTAGAGGGGCTCCTCCCCCTCCTCCTCCGATAAACCCTCCACCTCCTCCTTCGGCAGCTGCCATTGTTATTTGTGGAAAGTTGTAAAGGGGATTTCAGAAAATTAAAAGTGAATCTTTATTTTCTTCGCGAAGAGGAAAATCCGACGAGGAAAGATAAGGAACGCAAGGACTTGGTTCCTCGGATTTGCAAGAGACGAAATCAGGAGAACCGACGGGTGTGGAAACCGAATGTGTAACACACTCTTCAGAATTTGGTGAGGTTGGGAAATTTAACTGAAGGAAAGATGGTATGTCAACTGTCGATGAACTTTCAAGAGGGCCCTTTCCTTTGTGTACTAAGGGGATTGTCGGATGAATCTCACTCCTAACTTCGGAGTAGTTTGGCGTTAAAACTTTAGTATCAAAGAGAGGATTGCGTGAATTTGAGGGTTCAGAAGAACTCTTAGTCTTCAGTTGTGGGGATCTAAGTTTGTAAACTGTAGCGGTTGGATTAAGAGAGCCTCTCACCTTTAGAATCTTCTCGGGATCGGTAACGGGCGTAATCTACTTACCATCTGGGTTTTGTCTGGTATTCCTCCGACCGGATGCCAGTTTATTATTCATGGAGTCGCCAAGTGAAAGATTAGAAAACCTTAAAAAAGGTGTGTACACTTTGTTCACTATCAAAGGGTAACACTTTCAATGAAAAACAAATGTCATTTTCCCAGGGAAAAAGATTTCATAACTTCGGTCCCCGGCAGTGGTGCCAGAAAGATGTTGTTCCAAAGTCTGTACTTAAGGCTTAGAAGTATAGTGTCTAGGCATTCGAAAGTGGGTAAAATGTGGAGAAGAGAGAAACGTCAACCTTCGGCAAAGGAAACTAGGGAAGATTTCTACATTGGTGTTGTCTAGCTTCCAATTGTTCCTAGATAGTTATATCTCATTCAATGGCTGCCCATGAATGTTCAAGTTCAAACCGGTTAGTAGTTGTTTTAAGAATAGTATCGAAAAGGTTTAAGGCAATTTGCATTTGGTTTGATAATACGGGTTCGATATTGGGCTGTGTTGGTACAGGGACAGTCATGGAGGAACAGTGAAAGTAGGAAAAACTTCAGAGAGAGATTAAGTGTTGTCTCAATTTGGTCGTATAAAAGAGAATTTACAGTTTCATGAATAAAATAGGGATGCAAATCAAAGGCTCTTTCCCGTAACTGAGTTATATCTTAATAAAATGTATGAGGTGGGGGGAAAACATTTAGTTGTCTATGATGTAAGGCTCCTATCAAGGGAGAATCTCATGTATAAACAGAAGAGGAAAACTGTAAATAAATAACCCAATGTAGCATAAAATATGTGTAGAATTCTGAAAGTGTTCAATGGTCTTACACCCGCTGATAGCTGGTACAGAGGAAAAACAGTAAACAATTACAGAAAACCAAAATTCATTTTCTATAGTAGTGGTCATACTAAATTATAACGAAGCATTCATCAGTTAGGAATATGAAATGAAATGAAATATGAGATACAAGAAAACAAACTCATAACACAGTCGTGACGGAATTGAGAATCTTTAGATTTGCTTTGTATTAACTCTCAAAATGTAAAAAACTCTGTTACAATCGACACAAAAGGGTCCATCCTTTTTCTTTTCTTTCTGTGTTATATTTATACAGTTTTACAAATAAGATAGAATCTCAATCATCACAAAATTTCAGTTATGATAGGGAGGAGAGAAATCACTCCATTTCTTCTTCTTTGTCTTCACTTGGTGCCAGACGTTTGTCCTCGCGCATGCTCGGTATAGGTGACACATCTTTCAACCAGCTGAGATATCAGCCTCGACGGTTCTGCTTGATAGTTGGCTTCAAAAAATTAACATTCTCTGGCTAACTGCAGCAGCCTGTCTTCCATCTGTCTGTCTATGATGTCGATAGCGCATAATTGTGTGCTTGGTCTAATCATGCATTTGTCTATTTGGACTATGTCTGCCATAGTCACTTGGGAAATCTCGGCCGAATCTCTTTCCTCTTTTTCCTTTAGATCAAGCAAGATTTTTGCCATATTCATTTGCATCAACACCTCGACATTACCTCCACTATCAATGCCTAGCAGATCGCCATCTATAGAACTAAAGGCCTCTTCTAAGGAATTCGTTACCTTTTTGGCTTGCTGCTTGCCTTCGACGATGTTGTTCTCCCATTCTTTTAATAGAATGTTTCCTCTGGTCTTCTCCGAAATGGTGAACCTGGGAGTACTTCCTGAACCCCTGTTGTTTGTGGCTATTAAAACCTCTTGGAAGGCGACCCGTGCTGCTCCAGCTTCCCTTTCTTTGGCAGATAAGTTCTCCAAAACTTGATTAACCAGCAAGCAATTGTCCCAAATCTCCCCTACCTTGCCGAGTAATTTTCGTTGAGCCGCAGAGACTCTGCCCCGAATCTCCATCGCCTGGGACTGAAACATCCCGATATCTATCAATTTGCTTTCGGTGATTTCCACCCTAGCCTGCAGTTGTTGGATCAAATCTCTTTGTTGGCTCGCTTGCATCTGACCATCTCAGACCACCAGCTATGCTTGCTCGAGCTTAGTCTTGAGTAGCTATATCTCATTTTTATCGGCCAACCTAGCCTGCTCTATTCCTACGCTCGCCTGGTCTTTGGCAGTTGTTGTTGCTGTGGCTAGTCTGGCTTCAAGGGTCTTGATGAGGCGATTTTTTCATTTAAGTTGGTTTTTCAAAAGCCTGACTGAGAATTGGTTTTCCGAGGCATATGCTCCTAATGACCCTGTTATTTCAATCGCGAATTGTTCATTCTTCTTGTCCTTCCCATTAGTTATGACTTTGTATTTCTTTGTTGTTGACTCTCCTTCCTGATAGAATTCCCTCTTTACCACTGCCTTTCTCTTCTTATCAAAGAAAAACTCATTCGGAGGGAGTTATTATACCCTTATAGGCCTCAAATCTTCATTGAAGATCCATCCTGCATCAATATTTCCCTGAGTCGACTGCAAGGGGGTAACTGATGTGATAGGTTCCCCGATCTGCTTCGCTGATTTTCCCCGAGTAGTAACCAGACTCTGCTTCTTCGACGGTTTGGGAGTCTTTATCTCTGCTTTCGGACTCTTAGTTTGCTCTCCCTCGTCCTGGTGTTTTTCCTGATCGGAAGTTGCATCCTTAGAGCCTTCAGCATCTCTTTGCTTCGCCTCCGACGTACTCAGACTTTCACCCCGCAACACTGCGGGAAGACAACTGCGTTGATGTTCCTGGAACTTCAGAACATCGACTCTTTCTTCGGGTGCCAAAGTTTGTATCCGAGCTAGAATCTCGGCATAGGACCTTGCACCTCAAAAAATGTCATCCGAGGGTGAATTCTCATGCTCAAATCTCTTAAGCCCACAACTGGCCAAATGATTGCCCACGACCCTTTGCGGATCGTGCTTTTTGTATTCAATGAGGACCAAATTTAGGTCTTCCAGGGTTGCTGCCTCAGCTTTGGCATGCCCGAAATCTAATAAAGAATAAGAATTCAAATGAACAGGAAAAGGTGGCCATACCTTCTTTGAGTATCCCTTAAGCTCTTTGCTTATACCACCAATTATTGTTTGCCTAGCAACCTCACGACAAGCCAACTTGTCGGGAATGAATAATGGCAATGCATGCGGGGGGACCAAAGCCCTGAAAACTCTGAGGTATACAAATTTTGCTTCTACATACTAGTCTTCTATGCTGCTTAGATTCGTTACTATGTTGTTCGAGATCCTGGGTGGCGGTTAACCCAAAATAGTGACATGCAGGGGAACCATCACCCATTTGAAGATTTCATACACAAAATTTGCCGCTTTGTTTTCCCATAATTTTGCATGATAAATGTGTATGGGCTCGTCTTCTGCTAGAGTCCAACTCCAGCTCATTAAGGGAAATGGTGTTAAAAAACAAACTGCATCCATAATTTATGCAGACATGAAAAATGAAGACGCCTTCTCGTTCTCTTTCTGCACCTGATACTCTGTGACCTGACTGGTCAAGCTATCGGACAGCATTTTTTCCCAGTCGAAAGAACTGCCTTCGGCGACTCGAAACATTAGAGGCACCCACGGAAGAAAAAAATGTGAGGTGTCCTCTCTCCCGTATAACCTGCATGTCATTATGGCTACATATTTGTACTGTGGTTCTAAAGAAGCGATTGAATATATGTCGTGGCTATCAGCTCTGAACTTCACGGTGTTCGAAACCCAATATTTTATTAAACTGGACATAGTTTTATCATACTATACGCATCCCTTCTGCTTGAACTCATCCAAGAATTTGGTGCCATATGTGTAATCGGACGTTGTGGGCAGCTTATACATGGCTTGCAGATGTTCCGGCCTGAAAGTCCCGATGGTGACTTTCTGCCCATTCATGATGGTTCTAGTCGGTATGTCCACATGGTCTAATTCCCATCGGACCATGTCATAATATGGAAGCAATCGTGGCATGG
>JZKD02S2165955.1:379337-394416 GCA_000966675.3 Picea glauca
AGCTGCCAAAGGTGGAGGAGGGGGCGGTCAAGGCCCACCCCCACCCCCTAGGATTTTTGCTAAAGTAGCTGCCAAATACGCCCCTCTGGTTCTCCCAATACCTCTTCATGATTTACCTAAAAACTACATGAAGAACTTGCCTAAGTTTACAGGGGAGGGAGACTTAACCGTAGTCGAACATATAAATTTATTTTATCAATTCACAGATATTCTCAGTCTGGAGCATGAAGACGTTTATTCAGGGTTGTTTGTTCAAACTTTCGAAGGACAGGTAAGAACCTAGTTTCGAAGTTTGCCCGCAGGTTCGATATTGTCCTACGACGTGTTAGAAAATTCTTTTCTCATACAATGGGGTGAAGGAAAGATCACTTATATTATTTAACTGAGTTTGGTGCTTTAAGGAAGAATAATTAAGAAACTGTTATGGAATTCATCCAAAGATTTAATAAGTTATATAACAAGATACCAGTTGAAGTTAAACCTTCCTAGCCCACAACAAAGGTAACGTTCGATGGGGATTTTGAACCTGAGTTCCCATTGTTATTAAGAGAAAGGAGAGCATTTGAACTTACCAAAATGCAAGACGATGTCGTAGAGATTGAGTCAAACATGATGGCTTCTGGTAAATTAAAGGCAAAAGTGGAAATGGGAAACAGAGAGACCAAATGTTTTAAGGAACAAGCAGGACCCTCAGGATCTGGGAGATCCTCAGATGATAAAATGGATGATTTTGCAAGGATAATTAAATAGCTATCAAATAAAATTTCAAGGATGGAGCTAGATCAATCTAAAGCAGATCAATTCGTTAAGAGAGAATTCAAAAGGAACTCCAATCCCCAAATACAACAAAGATGAATTAAAAATGAAGACCAAAAGGTTCAGACTCCTTTAAAAAATGAAAATTTTATAGGAGGTAATGACATGCAATATCGAACCCGGTCTTTCAGACCAGACCAGTATCGCTTTAACTCTTTTTAACACCATATTAAGGACTTCTACCACCTGGGTTGAACTTTAACGTTCATGGGCAGCCATTGAGCAGGAAATTAGTGTCCAAGAACACTTGGTGGTTAGACAAAGACAACTCAGAAATCAGCCATAGCTCTTTTTCTTTTAAGAGTTGTCCTTCCTTTTCTTTATATCATAGACCCTCTTATTTTCAAATGCCTAGACTTTATACTTTCAAGCCTTAAGTATAAACTCTAGAACAATAGATGGGAAGATCACACCTTCTCCTCGATGACACTAGATGGATATATGTGGCATCGATAACCTCTGACATCTCTGTATTTTTACAAATGAGTTCAACAAAACCCTAAAATAGCCAATCATTGGTGGTATTCTTGACGTAATCCCACACTTCCTTGATTGTGCAACCTCTTCTTCGGCTTGATATCGTCTCTGCATGATTTGGGTAACAAATTAGTTCTTGGGGAATCCTTCTAGATCACTCCTCCTCAGTGAGAAGCTTTTGGACAACCAAAATTTTGGTTTCATTCAAAAAATAAATGAGGGTACAAACCCCTCACTTTTCCAGTTTCCATCCATCATGCTTTACTTGGATGCATTCCTTTTAGACCCACATGAAGGTACTCTACATCACCTCTTCATGAATTCCTCACCCTCCTGTCAAGAATAACATCTTCTCTCAATTCATCGAGATATTCAAGAGGGAGGTCAACAATAGAAGGAATTTGAACATTCTCACCTTGATCCATGATCATAGGAGGTTCATATAGTTTCAAGTTTTCAACATTAACCATGGAATACATTTGCATATATGGAGGTAATTCCAACCGAAAAAATTTGTCACCAATCTTTTCCAAATTTTTAAACTGACCAAACTTGATTGGCTTGAGCTTTTTACCTTCACCTTTAAGGCCTTCTTTGCTAATGTGTAGCCAAACTTGATCACCAACTTGATAGTGATGATCAGCTCGATGTTTTTCATGCATAGACTTATACTTGGCTTGAATCTTTCCCAGTTGTTCCTATACGGCTTGATGAACCAATTAGATATTTTGGATGAACTTCTTGGCCTTGTCTGCTTCATTACGTCCATCTTCCACTTAATCTTGTCCAAGAGTGAGCTCTAGAGGAAACTTAGGTAAATAACCAAAACATGTCTCAAAGGAGACCTCTGTGTTGAAGAATGTATGGCACGGTCATAGGCATGTTGTATAAAATACGATTTTTCATCTCAAAGCTTAGGACACTTGTTTTGATATCCTTAGAATAAGTGTACCACTGTCCTATTGACGACCTATGTTTTTCCATTGGTCTGTGGACGAAAAGAAGTGCTCTTTTGAAGCTTGGTGTCCATTAACTTCCACAAAATTTACCAAAATTCCCCAAGAAATTGAGAGTCTCTATTAGATATAATAGATGTGGGTAAACCAAAATGAACCCAAACATGCTAGAAGAACAAATGTGCAATCCCTTCTCTTGTCACATGTTTCTTACAAGGCACCAAAACACACATTTTTAATCTGTTTATAATAACATATAGATAATCATGAGCTTTCCTGGAAATAGGAAAACCCCCTACAAAATCCATAGACACACTTTCCCATGGATGAGAAGGTACAAGAAGAGGTATATACAAACCCGATATTATATTACTTGGTTTTCTAGTGACACACATCACACGACCTTTTACATATTTGGACATAGTTTCATACATCTTAGGCCAATAACAATTGTGTTGCAACTGAGCTATTATTTTACCCATACCAAAATGACCAAAAATGAAAGAAGTATGTGCTTCTCTATTTACATGCCCTCTCTCATATCATGGAATACATGATCAACCAAGATGATATAGCAATTTTTCATGTACATGATAATCTAATTCTTCCACTTTAGTACCATGGATTATTGTTTCGTAAACATCCTTAAAATATTCATCTATAGCATATTGTTAATGTAACTTTGATGAGCTAATGAACTGCGATGTAAAGTGATGGATTCATTAATAGAAGGTATGGATGATAGTCTCTTTTCCCATCAAATAGTGTTTCCACTTCTTCACACTCTGAACCAAAGCATACAATCTTTTGTCATAAGTAGGATAATTTCGTATTTCACCAGTGAAGGTCTCATAATGGTAACAAATTGGTTTCCTCCTTTTTTTTAAAACTATTACCATGGCATAATCACTTGCATCGATTTCAATCTCAAATGGTTGTTGTTAATATGGAAATGTTAGAACTGGGGTTATATTGATATTTACTTTTGAGGTCTCGAACGATTTTTTTTGCTTGCCTCCCCACTAAAAGACATGCTTAGTACTTTTCAAAGCATTTAAAGGAGATGCAATAAAATAATGGTTAGCAATGAACTTCCTCTAAGACCGAGTTGCCCCTAGGAAGCTCCTAACTTGTGTTACATTATTAGGCTTAGGCCACTTCATAATAGCTTCAAATTTATAGGGATCAATTTTCGATTCACCATCCCCTACAATATAGCCCAAATAAACTAAAGATGTTTTCCCAAATTCACATTTTGACATCTTTAGGCATGATTTCTCCTTTTTCAAAACATCTGAGACTTTCCTAACCTATTTTACATGATCTTCCCAACTTTTACTAAAAATAAATATAACATCTAAGTAGGCTATTACATAATCATCTATGAATGACCTAAATACATCATTCATAACCCACATCAAAGTAGCAGGAGCATTACAAATCCCAAAGGTCATAACCAACCATTCAAATAAACCTTATTTTGTTTTAAAATCAGTTTTCCAAATATCATCTTCAAAAATCCTTACTTGATGATAACCACTTCTTAAGTCTAACTTAGTGAAATAAATTGCATTTCTTAATTGATCCAACAAATAATCAATACGAGGAAGAGGGTGACGATTCTTCACCGTAATTTTGTTCAATGCTAGGAAATCCACAAGCAATCTCCATGTGTTGTCTTTCTTTGGTACCAAGATAATGGGTGATCCACATGGAGAAGTACTTGGTTGAATGACTCCTTTCTCGAGCAACTCCTAAACTTGTTTATTTATTTATTCATTCTCAAGCATCGATAACCTATACATGCCAATGTTAGAAAGAGGTTAATCTTATTGCATTTGAATCTCGGGTTGTATCTCTCTCCTTGGAGGTAATCTTTGTGGTTCTTGAAACGGTTCATCAAAGTGATAAATAATATTAACTAATTGGTCTTTATGTTTAGGATCACATCCTTTGAAAGCTTTGGATTTATCATCATCATTAGCTTTTACAATCATGAGTACAAAATTATTTCTTGCATTTGCAAGCCTTTTCATTTGTCTTGTAGTAACAATAAACAAGTTAGTCTTCACATGATGGGCTCTTACAATATACTGAATCCCATCCTTTGTAAGATGATACTTATTCTCTTACTTGTAGAAGATAACTTTCTTGCCATACAAATATGGACTTCCCAAAACAATTCCACAAATATCAAGTGGTACGACATCTAATTCTACCTCTTCTATGAACTTAGAGGTGATTGAAAATATAAGCTTACATTGCTAAGATACCCACAACTTAGCATATTCGCATACCAATCCTAAAGGATATGGTTTTGGATGAGGTTTAGTTTCAAGTCCCAATGTCTTAAAAGATTCTTCGTAAATGAGATTAACCTGTGAACCATTGTCAAAGAGTGTATCAATCTTATTATGTTTTGAGATGACTCTAATATGGAATAACTTACTTGTTTTCCTTTCATCATGCAAAGTTTCAGATTTTAAAGTATGAGTATTAGTGCTAGAACCAATAGAAGAAGATGTACATTGTATTCCCATGGACATGATCTTAGTTTCATCACCTGAATCCAATTCAAGATTCTATTTGATTGTATTTATAGTCTTCTTATTACCCTTATTATTTCCGAACCTCTTTGGTCTTATTTCTAGATGCAGTTTCCAACACTTTGCATCATCATGTCCTGAATTTTTACAATTTGAACATGAAGGCTTCTCATATTCTTTCTTCACTATGGTTGTTTGTTTCATTTTACCCTTTCCTTTGTGCTTGCCTACAACTAGCTGAATTGATTTCTTTGAGAAGTTGAACTTGCCATTCTTTCCCATCGACTCAATATGAGTGGCTTGGACACAAAATTCATCAAGATTAGTTGGGTTAAACATAAGAATAATATGTCTCAAATAACTATGCAACACACAAATATACTTCAAAAGAGTTTCTTGTGTATAAAGAGGAATTCCCAATGTCAATGCCATGTTTCTAAACTCTTGAGAATGGTTTTGCATATCCTATTCTCTATTTTGCCTTAGATTCTACCAATCCATTATTGCTTATTGCATATACCCTAAAAGATAAAATTGCTTCTTTAGGGAACCTATGAATTCATACCAGGAAGATATCATTTTACCTTTCTTAAGGAGATCTTGATTCTTACTCTCCCACCAGATCAGTGTTGTGCCTCCTAGTCGGAGAGTAGCTAGCTGGACTTTTGCTTCTTCGTCCACAATTTTCTAAACCCTACAATATACTTCAATTTGCTTGATCTAATGATCCAATTTCTCTACATTAAGCTCTCCATCATACATTTTCAAATCAAAATTCACGTCTAATTTTAATGTAAGAAAAATGGAATTAGCTTTCTATGTGGAATTGAAGAGGAACCTGAACTTGAAGGAGAGTATGGAGATGCACGAGTTTGAGGAGGGTCAGCACCACCTCTTTCTCCTTTAATTTTGTTGATATTTTGATGTAACTATGGAAGATAATATTTTGTATTTGTACTGGTCAAACCTTGAGAAGGTTATTGTAATCTTATTGTATAAATCGGCTCAAAAGAAATTATTATTTTATTGTTATCCTTATTGTAAAAGTAAAAAAAAAAAACCCCTCTTAGGGTTGGGCTTTTCGGGAGTCAATTATGTGTATAAATAGAGGTTGAGTTCCCCTCATTTGTACACAACTCACATTCTCTTGTGTATTTGGAGCATAGAAATGAAGGTCTAGCACAGGAGGTATTGGTTTCTTGGTCTTTGGTATCTTGGTCTTGGTCTATTTGTGGAGAGCTATAACATCACATTGTACTGGTTGAATGAATCTTTACTGAAGAATTGGTTGTTGGGTTTTCTCCCCCATGAGGGTTTCCCGAGATATATCTTGTGTTATGTGATTGTTTATCTTTCAGTGATCCTATTACATGCAATTGTTAATGAATGTTAAAGAAGATCATTGTAACTTATAAAATTCTAACAACCTTCACTTGGGAGCCATTTTTATTGATAGGAGCGGTTGTCGAACAAGACAAGACCACTAGCAATTGTGCCCTAGTGGAGCACATCTTTTCTCTAGATCAGATCTTCAGAATCCAGAATTTGTGATTTAGGGGAAGGATGACTATGTAACACCTTGTTTCCCCCAATTTGTAAAAATAACTATACTGGCCAAGAACTGTGGAAAACTCAAAAATGTGAATGTGTGATGTAAATGGACCTTGTGAAAAAGGTCGATGAATGTGAATAATATTATGAATATATATTGTAGGACTGTTGATAGGGGATATGTTGAATAAGAGACCATGATGGCTGAAGAAAGGTGGTGGAAGGCACCTGGAAAGGTGGCGTTAACTTCCACCGAAACCAATACCGTATTTGGACTTCACTGGCCCGGAGAACCAAGAGCGGCTCGTTGGCCCCGAATTAAATGAATCATTAGGATTGGTAGGTAAAGGGATCCTCATGAGTAATGAGGGATGGGGGGTGAATCGCCCATCCATAGAGCCATCAGGCCTTACCAGTGCGAGGGAAATCGTGCCACACGCAACCTTGCCGAACAGAGAAAAGGCAGGAAGTGTGGGTGATCAAGGGGCAGACGCGAGGGAAAGAGGAAGAGGAACTCTGGAAAAACACAGAGTGAGTAACAACGGAGAATAAGGAGAGTAACCTTCATTCTCGGTCACTGGCAAATAGAGACGTAGTCTCGCAGCATCGTGGTCTCAGCTCGGGGGTGGCTAGTGGTAAATCCATTGGGAGTCGTTGAGCCTACTGTTGGTGGAAACGAGCACCCCTCTCAGTAGTTGCAATCACATCTGGTGTTATTTCTGATAAGTGTTTTACATCTTGCATATTGAAATTTATATGCTGACATGTATGCTCACAGTATGTGCAGTTTTATGAATGGTTTGAGTATAAGACTTCTTGTGTAGTGTTTTGATTTAGAAATGGTGGTTACATGCTTATAATGGAAAGACTACGTATGGCTTATGTTTTATAAATCGCTATTTATACGCATATTGAATTAATTCAGACTTCAAGTCTATTCTCGGGGAATCTATAYCCTTATCTGTCTCAGGTAATACCCTGGATAGATCAACCCATAGAGACACCCTTCTTAGAAAGATCACCAAGAACCTRGAAAAAGGATTTGAAGGCGCAAGTCTTAGTAACCCTGTACGAGGAAGAATGATCCTCTTGAAATCCCGAAATAGCAGCGAAGGAATACCATGTTCGCATCGCAAGAGTTGTCAAGGAGGCATTGGACGATCGGAATTCTCCGTGGAGAATTCGCAAAGTCCCAAGAGTCGTCAGATCTTGTAGAGGAGCAGGGGAGTTACGGTAAGCCTATTTTCAAGTTTTAAGTTTGGGAGAAATCGGATAGTAGGATCTAGGTCGACAAGGACCGTTGTATCACTCACGAAATCTCATTTTGTGGATTCGCGAGTTGAAGGATTAAAACTCTTGCCTCATGATTCGCGAGGCCGCGAAAGGCGAAGTCCTGAAGGGGTGAAAGGATTTGTGTGAGCCAGTTATTGGTGAAGTGCATCGGAACTCGATATTTCAAGGTTTTGTGGGTTGAAGAACCGAAAGATTAACATCAGGATTCGTGAAGTCACGAAGTCTGAAACTCCAAAAAGGCGGGAAGTTCCGTTGTGGGACTCGCGTTAACGACATGTCAAAATTTCGGCATTTCGGCATATCGACGAATAGGAGGTCGAGACTTTTGACCCAAAAGTCCCGAAGGAGCAAAAGAATCTATGTTGTCTGTCTATGGGAGGACGTGTGTCGCGGAATCATCCATTTCGAAGATTTGGGCACCCGGACTCACAGAGGCAAGCTTCTTGACTTCACGAGTAGCGAAGTCCCGAGGAATTCTGAGTCGTTCGTCTGAGAGCAGACGCGTGTCACGAGATCACCCATATCAGGGATTCGGACATCGGGAGTCATAAAGAGAAGTATTTTGACTTCATGAGTGGTGAAGTCACGAGAGGATCAGGACCGTCCATCTGGGGAGGACAGGTGGCAGAGACCAAGGAATCTCGCGAACTCGGAGGTTCGCAAGGTAAGAGCCCAAAGGTTGGGTGCTCCAAGTCACGAGTGGCGAAGTCACAAGGAGCGGAGACAGTCATTGGATCCAGAGAACGGGATGACCGTTGGATCAGGAACCTCATCACCTATCGCACATTTGGGGGTTCGGAGGTTGAAAGGAGTCATTTTCGACTTCACAAGTAGCGAAGTGCTGAGCGCCGAGCACGAGAGAACACATGGCAGAACTTTAAGGTGGGGCCCACGTGATTGATAGGTCGATACGCGTCCCCTGGAGAAGGGAGTCAACGCTCCGTTGACTTCTCGCATCTCGGGGATTCGTGGGATAAGAGCATGAGAGCTCAACCCTTTGACTAGCGAAGTCGCGAGTAGCAAGAACGCGAGAGGGAAAATAAATATCGCTTCTCAGGGGTTCATGAAGGGAAGGTGCCAAGATTCGATGCTACAACTCACGAAGTGGCAAGTTGTGAGAAGTGCGAAAGGAAGGTCAACCTTTGCTGACTTTCAAGTCTCGGAGGATCACACAAGGAAGGAACGAGAGTTCAACCTTTGAACTCACGAAGCGGTGAGTAGCGAGAGGAGCTAGTTTTTAGCCTAGCTAGTGGTCACGCACAGAGGGCGTTGACAGAAGGGAGCTATACCCATTTCGTGATGTCAGGTATCGCGAGATTGGAAAGGAGGAGTCAAGAGCTTCAACTCGCAAACTCGCAAGATAGCGAAATGCGACAAGTGCCTTTGGGAGTAGGCCTTGGTCATAGCGTTGTGGTTGCTTGGGAGTCGTGGAGCTCATGCCTAGTGCTATTCACACAAAGGAACTTTCGAAGGACCTATGGATCAATTGAATTGAGATTTCAGCTGGAAATCGAAAGAGGCCGCTTCGGCTCATAAAAGGAACTGAACGATCCTTAAAAACCGGGAGGTCGCACAGAGACTCTGTCGAGGCAGAGGTGGTGTCTACAGCCTATGCTAAGATCTGTAGGTTTTTGGGGGTTCTGTCCCTCGAAAAATGGTGAAAAGTTACTATGTCGCTGGGGGTGTGTGACAGACTACCAGAACCAATATTGATGAGAAGCTGGAGGGAGATGACAACTTCAAAGCCTGTAGGTACATAATATCCCTCCTCCTATAAGAAAATGATCTAGAGAAGTTCACTAAAGAAGAGGTTTTAGAACCAAAGGGACATGAGGATAAAGAAAAGCACAAGAAGGATATGGTCAAAGTAAAGAGGTTATTGAAGACTCTATTAAGGACCATCTTATTCATCACATATATTCATTATCCACTCCAAAAGAAATGATGGATTCCTTAACCTGATTGTTTGAAGGAAAAAACATCAACCGAAGAATGACCTTGAGAACTCAGTTAAAGAACATGAGGATGCAGAATTCAGAAACCATCCACTCTTACTTTTCAAGAGTAAACCATATCAAGGAGAAAATCTAAGCAATTGGTGATACAGTGAATGGAGAAGAAATGGTGAGGACCACTTTGAATGGCCTCCCAAGGTCATGGGAGCATTTATTCAAGTGATATGCTCAAGAAGGAAGCTACCCAAGTTCAGTAGGCTATGGAAAGATTGCAACCAATAAGAAGCAAGGACGGAAGCAAGAGAAGAGAAGATGGCATATGATGATCAAGCCCTAGCCACCCACACCAGGAAAGGAAAGACCAAGAAAGAACCCTCCTCACCCAAGAAGTTTCAGAATGGCCGAAGAAATAACCCAAATATTAGATGTTTCTGTTGTCAGAAAATGGGACACATTTCTAGGAATTTTTCCCTCATTCAAAGACAAAGGGAAAAAAAATGAGGTAAAAGGCATCATGTCCATACAGCCAAATATGATGAGCCACCCTAGAAGTTTGCAAAGGAAGATGAATCAAGTGATGAGGAGTATGTTCTTATCTCGTTCCTTACATGAATTGTCACTCATGGAAGTGACATTTGGATGGTGGACAGTGGTGCTTCCAAGCACATGGCATGTTATAAAGACTCCTTCTCTAACCTTACTCATAAGGATTCGTCGCACAAGGTGAAATTAGGAGATGACTATCAGTATCCGATCAAAGGAGTAGGAGAAGCCTCCTACAAGTTAGACTTAGGAAATCCAATGAAGATGAAGGAAGTTCTCTATGTTCTTAGATTGAAGAAGAACCTTCTCTCGATTTCAAAATTGGATGAGAAGGCTTACAGAGTTGCATTTGTTGATGGACAAGTTCTTATGTGGCCTAGAGAAAATACTTTTGATGATGTTGTGGTGATTGGAGTTCAAGAGGGAGGACTCTACAAATTGAAAGCGGAATCAGATTCAACAATAATTCATGACACTATGAATCCCAATAAATTATGTCATAGGATATTTTATCACCTACATTACAAGGCCCTATCAAGTGTGAGAAAGATGGTGATGGGACTACCAGAGATCTAGGAAAAACTAGACGACGTGTGCAAAGGTTGCGCACAAGGAAAGAATGTGAAACACTCCTTTCCCAACAATGATAATAGAGACAAAAGAGTATTGGACATCGTGCACTTGGATGTGTGTGGAGCAATGTCAACAACTTCACTAAGTGGATATGTATATTATGTGTCTTTTATTGATGATTACTCACGTAAAACTTGGATCTATTTGTTGAAGGAAAATAATGAAGTGTTTGGAAAATTCAAAGAATTTAAGGTACTAGTAGAAAACCTAACAGAGCGGAAGATAAATACCTTGAGATCGGATAATGGAGGAGAATTCACTTTAGAGGAATTCAAAGAATATTGCAAGGAAGCTAGGATTAAGAGGGAGTTTTCTACTCCCTACAATCCTCGGTAGAATGGAGTAGCAAGAAGGAAGAATCAGATGATCATGGAAGCAATGAAGGCTATGATCCATGATCAAGATATACCTATGCATATGTAGGTAGAAGAAGAAAATACTACATTGTACGTGCAGAACAAAAGTCCCCACAAAGTACTTCAAAACAAGACACCAGAGGAGATGATTTCAGGAGAGAAGTTGAAAGTCAGCCATCTAAGGATATTTGGTTGCCCCATATTTTTGCATGTCCGCAAGGAAAAGAGAACAAAATTGGATCCATCCAAAAATAATGTCATATTTGTTGGTTACAATGACACATAGAAGGCATACAGGATATATATTCGGGGTCACCAGAAATTTGATATTAGTCGAGATGTCACCTTCGATGAGAGTGCAACTTTCAGCAAATCAAAACAGGATTATGCAAAAGAGGTTCATGAGGAGGAGAATGAAGTTACTAGAGTTCTAGAGGCAGATGCACTTGAACCAGAGGAAGTCATTCATGAGGATAATGACATGGAAGGACCTTAGAGGCCAGGAGAGATGCCTTCTCACAAGAGAAGTGAAATGTCCTTGATTCCGCTGATCAAGATATTTGCTACTGATCTAATGTTCTGTCTTGTAGATCTGATACACTAGGGATTTTTGGATGCATTTCAGTTGTGTGTTTGAGATCTTTAGGTTATTGCATGTGCATGTTGGTTATTTCATGTGCATGTTGTGTATTTAATTTTTAAACAACATATAAAGGATGCATGCGGAAGTAAAGAACATCAACTTCCCAATAACATGTACTATGCGACTCAAGCACAAAAATACAATAACACACTGGAAATATAGAGTATAATCACCAGCTAGATCTCATGGATCGTCACTGGAATACAATCAAATAGCATAAAAATACCTGTGATCAAAATATGAATGCAGATCTGATGCATGCACGGATAGATCGGCAGGAATATGCGATGTCGGAGAAATACGGTAACCACTACCAGCTGAAAAACTCGTCCCGAAGGATAGATCATTGGAATGCGATGGAAACTGCTCCAATAGAAGTGCCCTAGTCTCTAAACTGGAATGGATGAGTGCCAGATGTAAGATATGGCCTCTGAGGTACTGGATTTGGACCCCTGGGGGGTTTGCACACCTCCTGGGACACTGGATGCGCCTCAAATGATTCCACCAACAGAATCTGCTGCTATATGGCTCAAAACGATCATCTTGCCAAATGTGGATCTGGGTCAGAAGGGTTTCCCCAGATCTATCATGATGCTTCGTTTGCGACCCAAATGTACTGTCGGATGAGTTGCATCCTAAATGACTGGATGAGGCGATATGAAAGATTCCACCATCAGAATATGATGATAGATGGATCAATAGACGCACCCTGGCTAGATCTCAACTGGGTCGAAAGGAAACTGCAATCTAAACTCAAACCTCGTGCAACTCTCCAAACCCTCAAACTGACTTGTGCCCTCACTGGCTGAGTTATGCACTTTGCAATGGATACTCCTGAAGAGTACGGTGAAATACCTAGATGGTATCTCTGATGGGATAGGGTGTGTCTCTAGACATCGAAACCGATCAATGGTGGTGGTTTTCTCCAGAAATCCACAAAACAGTAAGGTCGACTCTCTTCCTCCTCTGGGAACTCTCAACATCAAATCATAACAATGCATAATGCAGAATTAGGTCAAATTCCTCCCTTTATATCATTCCCAACCTAATTCACCATTGAMCTCACTTAAGCTAGGTGCTTTTCCTCCTAAGGTGAATAATTAATTAATTAAGTCCCCCTTTAACACTTTGTCATTCTAATTCTTCATTGACTTAGGCTAAAGTGACCTTTCCTAAGTATTTTGGATTAATTCATCATTTAGCCATCAATTCACCCTTATTTCTCCATCTTGTTCCCTGTTTGTGCCTGACTATAGTCTATGGGAACACATAGACTACTAAGTCACTCCCTGTTGGCCTACTCTAGGGAATGGGACATCACAGTCCTCCATTCCCGAGATTGCTTGTCCTCTAGCAACATCAATCCTGGGTGTTGTAAGATATGCTCTCCCTCCCATGTGGCATCCTCCACTGGAATACCCCTCCATCTAACCAAGCACTCCCTGATTATCCTGCTCTTCAATCTACGCTCTCTCTACTCTAGTACCTCCTCTGGCACTAGCTCCAACTGACCCTCCTCATCCAAGGGTGTAAAATCCTCTGAAATGTTAACTTGTTGTCCCACGGCCTTTTTAAGACAAGAGACGTGAAAGACCTTATGAATCTTACTACCTTCTGGTAGATCTAACTCGTATGCCACCTCGCCTATCATTCTGATAACTCTGTATGGCCTGTAGAAATTTGGTTTTAGCTTTTCTGCTCCGCTCCTCTTCAAGGAGGACTGTGATAGTCATACCCAACATTCTCCCACTTGTTGTTTTCTTTGCATCCAGGGGTCCTAATATTATATAGTCAACAATCCAAGCCAGCAATGCCCATTGTTACTCTACACCAGGAGAACTTTTCTGTGCTTACAGACTTTGTCAATGAATCTCCATCATTCTTCAAAGTGTAAACCTTTTCCAGCAACACCTTCTTTTCCTCAACCATGTCTCTCACAAAGTGATATTGAACATCAATATTCTTTGTCTTTGAATGATAAGTTGGGTTCTTTGCCAGGAAGATTACACTCTGACTGTCACAATCTAATATCACTACTTGTTGTACCAACCCAATACATGAACACAATCTTTGTAACCATATTGCTTCCTTGCTTGCATGAGTGGTTTCCATGTATTCAGCTTTTGTAGTGGAGAGTGCCACTACAGCCTGTCTTTTCCTCATCCAACTGATTCCTCCTCCAAATAGGTTAAACACATACCCACTTATAGATCTTCTGCGATCCACATCTCCAGCCCAATTTGCATCAACAAAGCCATGTATGTCCACCACTCTGTCCAATCCTGGTCTTCCTTGGTAGCACAATCCATAATTGGTAGTGCCACAAAGATACCTGAAGACCTTCTTTACTGTTGTCCAATGCTCCTTCCCTGGTTTTGACATATACATGCTCAAAACTCCCACTGCATGTGCAATGTTTGGTCTAGTACATACCATTGCATACATCAAACTGCCAACTGCACTGGCATACAGAACATGGGACATGTCCTCTTCTTCTTCCTATGTCTTGGGACATTGATTTGCATATAAATTTACACCTATAGGAATAGGAACCTTGACCGATTTACTTCCATGCATATTAAACCTCTACAATATCGTCTCAACATATTTTCTCTGATTCAACCATAGTTTCCTATTTGCACGATATCTTTTAATATCCATTCCCAGAATGAAGTTAGCAGCACCGAGATCCTTCATGTCAAATTTTGAGGATAGTTGTGATTTCACCTCCTTGATAACATCCATGTTATTTCCTACCAACAATATGTTATCAACATACAACACTACATAAATGAAGTGATTACCAACCTGCTTGGAATATACATAGTGATCATCCCTGCTTCTTACAAATCCCAATCCAAGGATGTATGTGTCAAACTTTTGGTACCACATCCTAGGTGATTGTTTCAGACCATATAGTGACTTCTTTAGCTTACAAACCTCCTCTTTCTTTCCCTTCACTACAAAGCCTTCTGGCTACTTCATGTAGATTTTTTCTTCAAGATCCCCATGTAGGAATGTTGTCTTCACATCCATCTGTTCCACTTCAAGATCAAAAGCATCAACAATAGATAAAAGAAATCTAATAGAAGTTCACTTAGCAACAGGAGAAAAAATCTCACCAAAGTCAATTCCCTCTACCTAGGAATAACCTTTTGCTACTAGCCGAGCTATGTATTTCTCCACTTTACCTTGTGCATTAAACTTCTTCTTAAACAACCATTTTCTACCAACAAATTTTCTTCCAGTTGGCAACTCAACTATATCCCATGCCTCATTCTTATCCAAGGCATCCATTTCTTCAACCATG
>JZKD02S2165955.1:445883-461524 GCA_000966675.3 Picea glauca
AAAGGCTTGCCTCACATGCTAACCCTTGCATATTGCATTGTTGCCTTAGCATCTTAGGATTAGAATCCCCCCTAACTTTAACAAATTAAAATTAACTCCTAGAACCTAACTCTAAAACATCTAGTAACTAAGGTCTACCCCCTTTGGCTTCCCTAGGAGTAAGCCTGGACGGAAGAGGTTCCGGTCAAAGTGACAGCGCGGGCTGTGAACCTAGGCATTGTGCCTCCAAGGACACACTAAGTGAGCCTGACTTAGCTCACCTTTGGCAAGATTATCTAGGGTTTTAAGAGGAGATTTCAGATCTGGAAATCCTCCATTTTGACCCATTTTCACCCTCTAAAATTTCTGCATTTTATTTTTGTACATTTCCATCATATTTTTGGGTATTCTAACACATAGAATAGGTCATATACATTATTATATCTTATTGTTATTTTCTGCAGAAAATTTCTGTGTAAAAAATATAAATTTTCTTAACATATTGGTCACTTTTGCAACATTTCCAGCAAGCTTTTGCTTGCTGGTTTTTTGCAGGTTAGTGACCAAGGAATTGTCCAAGAGGCCATTTGGGGCCACATAAAGCTAAGGAACAACCTCCCGAAGTTGGGTGACCAAATACCCTCTCTTCTCTTCTATTCTAATCATTGTAATCAAGCCCAAGGGAGTCCCAAAGGGCTTGCACTTCTCTCTTGTAATAATTTTATGCAATTTTCTTTTATTGTTGGCCTACATCTTGGTGAGTGCTTGGCTAAGCCAACCCCCAAAATCGTAAGGCTAGGAAGTAGTGTTTATTTTCAACAAGTTATTTTTTATTTGTTTGCCCCACTTGTCATTAGGACAAGGTTGAGTGGCTAGGCTTTACTTTCAAGTATTTCTTTTCAAGATCTTTGCACCCACTTGTGCACAAAATCAGAACGCTTTGTCCTCCACCTTGTGCACTTGTTGAGGTTGTTTAGTTTAGTTTCCTTTCAAGCATTTTACTTTCGTTTTGTTTGCCTACACCTTGGTGAGTGCTTGGCTATGCCAACCCCCAAAATCGTAAGGCTAGATTAGTTCATGATTTTTGCTTCTTTCACATGCTAAATGGTCTAAAATAAATGTAAATCTAAGAAGTAATAATCTTGTGCTAGTTTAAGCCCATGGAGGCATAATCATTTAATCTTTTCATCTACTTTACTTTCATTGCAAGTCATTTACTTTTAAAGTACTTTGATATTTCAAGTTATTTACATTCAAGTACTTTCATTTCTTGCAAATCTCTTTAAGTACTTTACTTTCATGTCTTGAAATCTTATGAGCATTGTATAATCTTGTGGTTTATTTCAAGCATTTAAGCTTCTAGCATTTACTTTCAAGTACTTTACGTTTCAAGTCTATCTTTCAAGTACTTTCATTTTGCATGCACACTCTTTTACAAGCATTACATTTGTAGTCACCTTAACTTATCTAATCTAACTTAAACTAACTTAACTCAATTTACCTTAGTCTCTTAGGGCCTAAAATCAACTAGCTTAATAGGTCACCTTTTACTGTCCCAACTTTTCCATCAAAAAGAGAATTTAAGGAAGAAGCGGGGGGTGCTAGATCGAGGACGATCTTACGGCGCTTGGAGTCTTCCTTGTGGAGTACTTCTATTCCTGGATTGACCTGTGGAGCTAGGGTGTGGCCTTGTTTTCCTCACTTATTGAGCACCGAACAATTATTTTGGTACAAGCGGGGAGAGTTCTTGGGTTGGCACTTAGTCTAGGATTCACTCTTAGCTTAACAACTTAATTAATCCTAAAATCAATCCACTTAACCTTGGACAATCTACTTTGATATCTTTTATGGTTTATGCTTAAGTTACACATTGCAAGCACTTAACTTTTACATTTACATGCAATTTTACTTTAAGCATTTGTGGGTTTGACTAAGTAATCTAAAGTTGCGCTTTAGCCCTTGGAGGCTTCATTTGAACGTTTAATTTTGAGCTTAAGTTGTATTTTGGTGTGATTGGTCTCCTCCCTTGAAGTTGCACATCCCTTGGAGGCTTCTTCATTGCTTGGAGCTTGTGGTTGTACATGCCGCTAAAACTTCCCCTTGAGTTGTGCATCCTTTGGAAGCACTCTTGTTTGGGATAGTTGGCTTGATGTGTCGTGGTTCACTTTTCATTTGAGCAATATCTTCTTTACCTGCACACTCAAGTTCATTACAAGTTAGTTGCTTGGTTAGTTACTTTGCTTTGTATAATTTGTATCTATCGTATATTTGTTGTATCCTTTAGTTAGTCTTTGTATTAACTTTGTGGATATTTATTTACTTCATTCTTTTGTATCTAGTCTAATTGCAGAATCTTGTGATTATTGTTGTAATATTTGTAAAATCTAGACTCCCTTAAACTTAGTTGACCCCTTGCCCAATCTTAGGCACTAGTCTTAGTTGCCTTAGGGAAAGGACTTCTTTTGCATCTCTAATCTTGCACTTTGCATTGTTGCTTTTGCATATAGGCTAGGTCCCCCAAACCTTTAATCAACTAAAATCAACTCCTAGAAATTAGCTTTTAACTTCACATAGTAACTAGGGTCTACCCCCCTTGGCTTCCCTAGGAGTAAGCCCAGACGGAAGAGGTTCAAGTTGAGGTGACAGTGGGCTTTGAACCTAGGCATTGTTCCTCCAATGACACACTAAGTGGGTTGGACTTAGCTCACGTTTGCAAGTGTGTATAAGGACGACAACAAGAAGGTCCAAGGGTTGCCAAGTAAGTTGAGTGATCTGCCAAGTGTGAATACTTGCCTGAGACACAAGGAAAACCAAACATATAGTGTAATATGTTAGTTGGACAAGCAAGTTAAGCTTGCTGTCCCTAATTTGCAGCAACAATAAATGATATATTATCAGCTCAATAAAGATAACAAAGGTTGCAATATAAGTGCTAAGTATGTGATAAATAAACAAGAGATAAAGCTAGATCAACTCACCAATGATTAAGCTATAAATTTAGAACAAAAAGCAAGGCTGAAACAAAAGTTTACTGCAGAGATATTATCAGCCTTATGGCTGTAGCAAACCAAGCATAACAGTGGAAAAATCAGCCAAGAGAAACCACCTCTAACTAGCCCAATACGTGCGCTAGGCTTAGTAGAGAGTTAGGGTAAAGTTAGGGCTAAATCCTAGGGTTAGTTTAGGAGTTATTAAGCGTTAGAGAGTTAATTTTCTGCAGCTCTAATGACTGTAGGTTAGTTTTGTAACAACAAGAAGAAGTTATGGTTGAAAGGGGATGCCTCAATGAGGCAAGGGAGCCAAAGGCTCAAGGAACACTTTCCCAAAGAGACAACTTTAAAACTCAAAAAATCACATTTACCAAGGAAACAATTTATTTCTCCAATGCAACAAGTAAATGACTAGTGCCTTTAAAAAAATGGGTTAATGGAGTCAAGCAAAGAAAAAGAGTTAAAGGTACTACCTCCTTGGGGGTGTAAATCCTCTTACTCCCCAAGGCAAGTATCTCTAGCTAGGGTTTGAGCTAAGAGAGTGTATGCCCTTATACTTCTCTTAGCAAACCCTAGTTAAACCAATAACATGTAAGCATAAAATGGTGGAGGCTATGGTGGGGGTATGCCCTTATACTTCCCACCAAGCTCTAGCAAAATAACCTTGACTTGAATAAAAATGATAGCACAATGAAAAAAAGATTACCAATTCAAGGAAAAAGCTAAGACAAACCACCATAAAAGATAAAGAAAAGCCTTCCAAGGCTAGCGCATCACTTCCATCAACCAATAATCCAAGAAATAGCCATAAACAAGAGCACAAGAGAGAGAACTAGCCAAAGAGAGCGAAAATTTCAGTCCAAGTACCTCTCACAAGAGGGAGAGTTATGTTAAAATGAGATCTTATGATCTCTTATTTATACAAAGTGTCACTAAGATAGCTTGTCCACATAATTTAGGGTAAAACACAAGACTAGGGGTCAACAACCCTAATCTTTCCCCTTTTTACAAAGTAATATTAAACAATTCACTTTAATTTCACTTTTGCACAAAGAAAAATCCTAGTTATAAGGACGTCACCCCTTTAGGGGATGTTTTGGCACTAGGAGGAGGTCGTTGGTGATGGAGGAGTGTAGAAAGGCTTCCCAAAGCCACATGTCAAGCATCCAAATAGCTTCCTGCATGGTCAAAGCCTCAAACCCCTCAAAACGTCCTTGTGCCAATGCATGTCAACTCACCACCAAACCCTAACCCCCCTAGGTGACCTTGTGCCTCTAAAGGTGACATTTTGCCTCTCCTAGGCAAAACGTTTGGCATGTGGGGGTGAGGTTATGTCGTCCAAGTCATCTTCTAGGCCTTCAAAGTTTGATCTCTCTCATCCGACATGCGGGCCCTTGGCATCCACCTGTGGGCTTCAAGCCCCATGGAAGCCCAAGCTAGGCTTGTTCTTCCAAAACTCTCCACCAACTAGGTCCTGCAAAGACAAATAAGCACGCCCTCCAAGGATCTCAAGTCATAACATCATGATAAGTGAATCTAATCAATAAATGAGCCACCTAAGCATGTGCATCAAAGATTACTATGTCAAACAATTAAGTGCTCAAGGACATTATGCGATTTGTCAAGCTTGAATATGAGAGGGTTGACGAGGTGTCCTATTGGGTAGATCTTTCCCTAGGTCAAGGAGAGTTTCCAAGAGATCCCTCTCTAAGCCATGTAAAGTGGGTGAAGTGGTTAGGGTCAAGACTCAATGGGCATAGGGCTCATGACATACAAGAGGTCGTAGTGTCTCATTCATGGGTGCCTTTGTAGAGGGTGTGTGGTACCTTCGTTTGCAATGCACTTTTTCCAAGCCCATTATTTTTCCATTCTTTGTTTCTTTCATAAATTTAAGGAAAAGTTGAAAGCCACTGCCCTGGTGTGGTGTCGAGATAATGAAAGTGTCACCCACAAATACCTAGTGGAAATGAGAAGGCTGGCTCGTGATGAGACCCGCCTTTTCTCAGCCATGCAACTGAGAGCCATTACCTTGGCTTGGTGACCAAATGGTGGTAATGTCATATGACTATATATTCATGGACATGATAGACCGGCTCGTGATGAGACCTCCTATCCTCCAACTAACCTTTTAAGCATTCTTAATCATATTTCTTGTTGGTCCCCCTTTTCTCAAAGATAAGCGTTTCATTGCTTTCTTGGGTGATCCCTAGGCGAAGGATCTAGAAGGTTCATACATAGGCTTTTATCTTTTACCCAACATCAATCCCTCTGGGCATTCAGCCCCTTCTTCCCATAGAATGAGGGACAACCCCTTCTTGGGTCAATACACCCTAAAATCCCAAGAGATAAGGAAATGGGGGGAAACAATGATGGAAAGTGGTAAGTATGGTCGGGAATGGTACGATGGCTCTTCAAGGGAGTTCCTAGTAGCAAACCCATCACCAAGGAAGACCACTTAATAGGGCATAATGTCAACCACCAAGGTGAAGCAGGGAAAAAGGCATAATGTCCAAGCTTATATCATGAAATCTAAAGCAGTCTAAGATACAACATACTTAAATACCTCAAATATTGAAATGATGCTCACCATAATATTGACTTGTACCTCATGGAGAAAGGCCCATTGCCTTCCAGAAGCCAATTGGTGTGGTGGATGCGATCTGAAAATCTACGACCTCTGTGGTGGTGAGAAGGGTCTCCATCCATGCAAAAGGATATTGCGAGTCATGTAGTCTCTCGGTACTCCATATCTGCAACTTGAGGGCCTCGAGACATAATCTCCTTAGTTATCCATAAAATGGGGATAACAGGCCCTCCAAGCAATTTTCTGTAGTATAAAACAACAAATTAGGGTTGGGTTTAGCATGATTTTGCAGCTCTGTTTTCCCCTAATCATTAATAGAAAACAACACTCTAAGATTGACACTTTGACACCATATGCCCAAGTTGGATATGAAAGATCATCTTATATTTCTGTTTCACTAAGTCTAATTCTCCATCTATACTTGAGCCTTCATTTGCATAGACTTAGTAATCCTACTCTTAGGGATACCCCCCTTGAGCTAGAGGAGAGCTGGCTTAAAGTGAGAGAGGGTGTTGTTGTGGTGACAATGAACAACCCCTCTTAGTTCCTCTAAGGTTGCACTTGTGTTTTAGGGCTTTACCACTTGAAGTGAAGGTTTGGTAGGTAACAAGAACTACAATATAGGAAGTGGTTGGAAATTCGGCATATGGTGTAGGAAAGATGCTGAGTAGATAGAAAGGAGTTGAAAATCCATTTACATGCATGCTGCATAAATGTCAAATGGAAATGAAACACTGAAAACCATCAAACTATCCAAAATCATAAGTTGGTGTAGCTGTCCACTAAAAAACCTCGATTATATTTGCTAATGTGCACACGTAATGGATGCATTTCAAAGTCAAAACAAGCTACTCATGGAAACAACTACTTATCATTAATATATCATGTCCATTACCTACATAACATCCCTAATAGAGAAACATAAAACTGATAACATATATACTTGGAATGATATCAGCTTAGTTTTGTATAGCCTCCTCTAGGATTACATCGATGTGGACATCCTTGCACATTAACTCAACATAGTTTATAATAAGCCAAAAGCATGGGCCAAAGAATTTTATGTGACTTTGAATAGTTTGCTTGCTTCCTTGGCCTTTTGCATACACCAACTTGACCGTGCACCTCTGTCATTACTCGTATCTGTTGTAGTCATTACATCAATACTCTATGACTTGATATTGTTCTGGATGTTTCTCATCAATGTATGAAGGAAGAAAATCTCTCAAAAATAGAATAATGAACAATGTTTTAGGCCCATATAGCTCTTGAATCAAATGCTCCATTGGGTGCTACTCATGCAAGTGTAGCGTAGAAACTTTCAACCAAGAGAAAGCTTCGTTGGTTGCTTTGTCTACAATTTCACGGGGCCTATGGCATCGGTACTGCTCTGGTACCATGCTAAAAAACTTAAAATAGATAACATGGTAAACCCAACGTACAAACACAAGGTTGAAGACAAAGAAGGAAGTTTTATAATTTATTCATTAACAGAAATAACACCCACATCCAACCTTGGGTGGTCTGAAAGGACAGCACTCAATAGAAAGATACGAAACCTCATAAATATTGAGAGGTTTGTTCAACCACCTAACATTCTAATCCTGGCACCTAATCTGGTGTATTATAATAACACCATTATTCTTCTAAATATGTACAATGATTTAATACCTAAAGTCTGAAAACCATTTTGGATCATTATGGCTTATCTTAAGCTGTTTGTTTTTCGCTTCATTGTTTAAATGGATGATTGTTTTTTTGGGGTCTGTGGTCAATTTCAAATTTTGTTGAAATTTAGTATACATAAAGTTTTGCATAATTTACGTCTTTTATTTGTGTATAAACCTGCACGCTGGACATTTATGCTAGCTTTCTTTTCTAAGATATTGCATATTTTGAATATGATTGGAATATGTACATCTTGTCATTTAATCATTTTTACCCTGAAGAATTGATATCTACCCCCTTTTTTGGTTCCCATCGTTTTTCATTTTTTTCTTTTCAAACATGGTTACTGTGTATATAATTCTATGATTCAGTGGTAGGTCTTCAATCTCTTGAACCTATATAGAGGAGTAATTAACATATTTCCATGTGTTGCTGCAGGTGAGCATAAAAATATTCCCATTTAGTGTGTATGGCACTCTTATTTTCACTATGGTTACGGCACCTGCATGTATTATCTTATCATATCAGACGGTAATAATAATTGGTATGTAGCCTTAGAAAACTATTCTTCAAGCTGCTTTTCAGAATGCAAGTCTTTTCGTAAAGTTAAAAGTAACTTCTTTTTTTCCATCTGAGTTTTGCTTCTAGCTTTTTATTTCTTCTTGCTTTCCTGCCATGTGTTGTGTTACCTCCCCAACTCGCACTTAATGATAAAAGCCCTAATCCACAAGGTGCAACTCGAGAGGGAACCACTAGGACAGTCACCATTGTCACTTTAGGTTGGATTTTTTCTAACTCAAGGGGGGTATCCCTAGGTATTAGGATTACTAAAGCTATAACAATGAAGCTCAAAGGTTATGTGAAGAGATAGCTCTATCAAAGCAATGTTTTTGTAGTATAGTGAAGGTAAAGGGATAGAAGGAACAAGAGATTAGTGTTGATGCAACAAGGTCAAATGGAGTCAAGAGGATGATCCAAGACGACAATTCAATAAAGGGTTAAGACTACAAGGGCCACATATGCATGCCACAAGAAGAGCTTAACATTGCTGAAAATGAAAGTAAAGAAAAACTAGGAGGGCCCTGTTACCCCCTCATATGGCGTGAGGGTAATTGTTGTGATCTTCACCACATATTAGGATTTTTAGGATAACATATAGGGTTGCTGATAGATTGGGGGTACACACACCTTCATTCTTTGCTCGGAGATGATGCTCATGCTTGATGATTTATGGATCACCCTCTTGGTGTATTTTTTTCTAATTATGGAACTTACTACCTCGTCATGGTGTTGCATGTATGATGTTTCTAGCCCCGAAGGGTTGGATGCTAGTAGTGTGGGATGAGAGGTGGCTTATGTGGTGGTACCTAGTGCTCTCTTCATGGTCGCACATCTTTGATTGATGGAGTTCTGGGTTTTATGGTTTCATTGGATGCTTTGGTCGATGGTTGTGAGACGCTCTTTGGTGCTATGGTGGATGATGTTGCTCACGGTTAGCCTAGCCTAACACTCATACATCTCATGGTCTCCTTTTATTATGACTTTGACTTATGATGGGGTGTACTAGGAGATATCACTTTTATATTAATGGTCCAAAACCTTTATGGAGTATACTTCTTGATGGTACACATGTGAAGGCACTTATAATATTTTATTTGACCATCCCCTTTTTACCTCATGAAGTGTTACTTTATACTATAGTGGGCCACTTTATTCATAAGAGGGGAGCTGCTCGCCTTATGAGCCCAAGTTCTTGTCATAATATACCATGTGGGCGCACTTGCCAAAGGGTATTAATTAAAGATTACATGAAGCCACAAATACATTTGTGAATCGTCCCCCTCATATATGTAATTATTAGCCATATGTTTTTTCTTTTTACCATGTGCTTGGAAAGGGCACATATGTAGAGGAGGGTAAATCATATTTTATTGTTGGCCATGGGTTTAAATTCATGGGAATGCCATACGAATCATACTATGGAGCATCACACATATTATACCATGGATCCACCTTTTAATTTGAAAGCAGATTATATGGAGCCACTTTCCAATTCATTGAACCACCTTTTGTCATGGAACATTGTATCGATTAATCATGTGGATGGGACCACCCCCTTTGTCCCCTGGTGACTTGGCCTCTTTAGCCTCCCATGATGCACATTCCATAGTTTCGTGGAGATAAACTGATCCACCGTTGACCCCTTGTTGAAACTTGAAGATGCATGGGTCAATTCCTCTAATTGAGTGATCATATAAACCTTAAACCAGCCGTGGGCAGTTTTGGGCTTACATATGTACATATGCGGAACAGTCTTCATTCATGGAAAAGCTGAGATGGCATGATTATGGGACATGAGTGACTAGATTCCTCACTAGTAGCATTGGATTCTGTGTTATGTGGGCTGATTCCTCAAATTGAAGGGCCATATGAACTTTAGATGACCAACCATTGAATCTTGGAGGATGAAGGCAAGCATGATGGTTGTTATTTTTTTTTATTGGGACGCATGAATGTATATGGAGATGGATTTTTTATGCATTGATGCCATGGAGTTATATTGATCCACTCCACTCACACTAGCATTTTTAGTAGACTGATTTCTCTTAGAGGTCTTTTTGCACATATTTATGCATCTAAGAGGACGTTGGTGCTCATTGACATGGTCAGCCACATTGAGGAGTTATTTGGAAAAGTGAACTATTATTTTATTCATTATTGACTTTTCATAGGAATTGGTTGCATTATTATATTGTTTTTCTTGGGGGAAGATGTATATTTTATTGTTCTTTTAGGAGAGGAGAGTGGATCCCAACAACTCACGTATTATTTTAGTAAGGAGTTTGTTGAGGAGGATAAAATGTAATATTTTACTCTATGCCTTGGAGAACTAATGGAAAACAATTAGTTGTTTATTGTAAAAGGAGTTGAACTCAAACCTATATAAGGGTTTGCTCTCTCCTTCGTCTGTATGGTTGGATTTCGGAGAAATCCCTTGGAGCTTAATGAAATATCTATTGGATGTGCTTGGAGGATCAACACAACTATCTTGAGGGTGAGGAAGTCTTCTATAATTTTGTTGCTACTTTTTGATTGTTGAATATCTTGACATATGCTCACGGAGTATGAATTTGGTACACCTTCCATTTTCCTTTAGCTTATCAATGGAGTATTATTTATGATTGCATTTCTTTCTCTACTTTTGGATGAATGCACATACACATTATTCCTGATGTCCATAATCTTCTTGAGTATTGAATGTTATCTACTTCTGTAATATCCTTGGATACATTTCTGCAATTTGGGACAGCAAGAGAAGAGATGATATAGCTTGTACTTTTCAGCCATATTGTCCATCTTTCCATTGTTAGGATAGCCTCCCATTTGAGCTTTGATTTGACCCCATGCACCCAATGGTAAGACACTAGTCTCCGGTCCTTCCATCCATTTTATCATCGTGCAACACATTCAAAGTTGAAGCATATTTCATATAATTCACAACATGGGTGACCACTAGGGCTGGTTTACCATTAAACTTTGGACAATTCTTATTCCATTCTGGAGGATAACGATTCGGATACCCAGGAATATCCTGGATATCATGGGAAGGATATACTTCATGCGTACGCCAAGGTGCCATGGTTCCATTACCTGGAATGACACCTCAAATGGAATTGCTAGAAAATCTCAAGGCTCATCAAGATTGAAAAGGGTATCTTCTCCCAGTGGAGTCGCGAGATAAAACTTCCCTCAATGGAGTCACCAGACAAGCTTTGGGTAAAGGTTTTGGGAGAAGCTTGCCAAGTGTCGTTTTGGGTCTGAAAGGATTCAAAATCCTCCTTGGCAACGACCCCAAAAATGTTGTCGCACAATCTGTAGTTTGGGCAAATCCCAATCCAAACCACAAAAGTGTGACACAACTGGGAACAACTATCATTGTCACCTTAATAGATGTCCCCCTCATTTTAGTGAAGGATAAATCCAACACAAGGGAGGCTTCCCGGGTGACCCTAGGGGGATTGCGATGGAAGGTGGAAAATGATTGAAGAGTGCCCCTATAGGTCAAGGTCAAATATGGAAAAGAGGCCTGGGGAAGAGTCTTGCGAGATAGTAATTGGTTTCCAAGGTAGTATACCTGCAAAACAATGTCAAACCTGCCCAGAACAAGACAATATATGATAATACAAGCCTCAAAAATCAGTGGGGATTCAACAAGTACCCTTGCTGTCCCAAATTGCAGCAGTATGGACATATATATATCAGCAGTAAAAAGAATATAAGAGCTGCAAATTATACCATCAAAATCAAGTGCACGATGTTGGAAATAAAGCTAGCAACAAGTAGATAAATTTCCAATGATTAGAGCAAGACTTTGATAGCAATTAGAGGGCTGTTACGAACTGTTATCAGCGATATTTTGTAACAGATTTATGGCTGTAGCAAACTTTTGTTACAGCAGCAAATTCTAGCCACTAAAATCAACAAGTAAACGACCCAAACGATAGCTTATAACCAATAGAACAATTACCAAGGCTTACAAGTGAATTTCAGCGGTAGAAAAGTGAGTAAAGAATGAAAGAGGATGAATTTGCTGCAGCCCTATTGGCTGTAGCATAAAATTTATTACAATGACTAAATCACTTGGCTAATCAAGACGCCCTTAGGGAACAATGTAGCTTAAAGCATGTAAAATCAAATTTCAAACTTAAACAATTCAATCTCCTCGAAATCATGTTTACCAATGCATAATATTCAATCTCCAATGCAAAAGATTAGTGCCTTATCTATTGGGTTATGGAGTCTCTTGTTTATGAGCTAGGGTTTGTTACTTCTCTAGGGGTGTAATCCCTTTTACTCCTTAGAGAAAACAAACCTTAGCAAGGTAAATATACAAGGGTGTAAGCCCTTTTACTCCTTGTAGCAACCTTTGCAAAATAACCTTTTCAATGACAACAAAGATAGATCTTGATGGAGGGTGTATGCCCTTATACTTCTTCAAGGGTTTAGACAAATTAACCTTGAAATAAAAAAGAAAAACATACAATTGCATAAATTTCTTACCTAATCCAAGAGATAACATGAAAAACCCTTACTTATCAAGAATATTCCACCACATTTGCCAAGAAATAGGCATCCAAGAGATAGCACTAGCCTTTTTCCTCCAGTAGACAAGTATTCCATCCAAAATGCACCAAAGAAGAGAGAGATAGAATTGACCAAGTAGAGTGAAAATTTTAGCCAAGAATGTTATGTAATTCTCACAACACGATGATAAAATGAAAGTGAGGTGACTTCTATTTATATGAGGTCACCTAAAACCAATTTGTCCACTTTTAAAAGTCAACAACAAATTAGAAAGAGGCCGACCTCCTGTATTTGATTTTATAATTTACAAAATTAAATTTACATAAAATAAAGCCTCAATGATGATGACGTCATGTCCTAAAAGGGTGACGTTGGGCTAAGGATGAGACGTCAAGCCTCCAAGTGAAGATCGTTTGGCCTCCAAAGGCCATGTGTCATCTCGTCATGTGCTAGAATGACAAGTAATGCATCTCCCTTCATCAAATCACATCACATCACCACTAGAAATATCAAACCCCATCAACCAAGGTGACCTCAAGGGCTAGGGTGTGATGTCCTAGGCCTCCCAAGGCCAACGTTCTGGTGCAAGGGGCCACAATGTCATCCTCACATGTTGTCCAAATGCCTTCAAAGGAAACGTTCATCTTCTCAAGTGTTCAATGAATGGGGCCATCATCCATCTCGTGGGCTTCAATCCCCTATGAAGGTCCAAGTGACCTAGTCCCTCCTTGGAAAAGCTTACACATGGCAAGGTCCTGCAAAGACAAACAAGTACGCCCTCCAAGGGTCCACAAGTCATATGTATCATGCCAAGTAAGCCATATTTAATAAAGAACCACCCAAACATGTGCATTAAATCCCACCTTTTCAAATTAAACAAATGCCTCAAAAGACCTTTTACAACTTGCCAAATTTTAAGTATGGGAGGGTTGTCATGGTGCCCTATTGGGTAGATCAATCCCCAAGTCAAGGAGTGTTTCCCAAGAAGACCCTCTCTAAGTCATGCAAAAGAGTATGAGGTGGATGGGAGTATGACTTTTGGGCATGGGGCTTCTTGACACACAGGGGCTCATATTGTCTCATTTATGGGTGTCTTTGTAGAGGGTGTGCTGCATCTTCGTTTGCAATGCAACATTTTTCCAAGCCCTTTATTTTCCATTAATTGATTATGGTCCAAAACATTGAGTGCTATGTGAAATGGAAAGTAAGGAGCACCGCAATGCACCTTGAAGCTAAGAACACATTGAGTGCTATGTGAAATGGAAAGTAAGGAGCACTGCAATGCACCTTGAAGCTAAGAACACATTGAGTGTCATGTGCAAGGAAAGTAAAAGACACCGCAAATGCATTCCCTCAACAAGCGAGACATTTGTTAATTATGTGTTTTTCTTTTTACAGGTCCTTGAATTTTTTGTGGAGAAGCGTTTCATTGCTCTCAGGACCTTAGGGTGAGCATCTAGAGGATAATTTATGGCTCTTATCTTACCCCTTTGGGCCTTTAGCCCCTTCTTCCCATGAAATGAGGTACAAGCTATTCTTGGGTCAATAAGCCCGAAAACCCAAAAGATGAGGAAACGAAGGGGAATAAGTGTGGAAAGTGGTAAGTATGGATGAGAATGGTACAATGACCCTTCAAGGAGACCCCCTAGTAGCAACCCCTTTCTCGAGGTTGATCCACTTACTAGGAAAACATCTCAACCACCAAGGTGAAATGAGGCAAAAGGAGCCAAAAGGTATAATTTCCAAGCAAACGTTTTCAAAATCAGGAAAGGACCCTTCGCAACATGTTCAAATGCTTCAGTTATTAAAATGACATTTACCGCGAGATTGGACTTGTTACCTCATGAAGCAAGACTTGTTGTCCTCTGTGGGCCAAGCTAGTGTGGTGGATGCCGTTGTTGTTGATCAGTGGTGATGTGAGGTAAGAGGAGAGGCTCTGTTTGCTCAACTAGCTCTTGACACTCCATGTCTTCCACCCGCGGGCCTCGATACATCATCTCCTTAGTTACCCTTAAGAATGGGAGTAACATAGACAAGTCAAGAACTGGTACAATGATTATCCTTACACAAAGAAAGATTAGCTAGAAGAAAAGATAAAGAATAATACAAGAGAGAGAGAGAGAGTATGTTTGTTGTTGCTACAAAAGAATACAACCATGAATAATGTGGCTAACACTCCAATATATAGGTGAAGAGGGGCACACTTCCCAAGAACAACCAATGAGGGATTATGTGTGGTAAATATAGAAGGTAAGGCACATGGGAGGAAGAGTGGTAGTGGAGAATACATGCGCATAGGAGTAGAGTGAGAAGCACATGTGGGAGAGTAAGGAAGAGTCAAGGGCATGTGAGAAAGAGAGTTGCACCTTAATTTTTAGGGGAAAGGGTGCATAAGAGGAAAAAAATCATGGTAGAATCCCACGTGTGAGGGAGAGTGAGTGATAGAGGCGCTCTTGTGGAGAGATGCACTAGGGAATAGAAGGATAAGGTAGATAGGTAGTGCATGAAGAAGGAAGAGTGAGAGAGCTATGAGAGGTGTGCCACACGTGTGAGAGAAGGAGAGGAAAGAAGGGTGCAAGACAAAATGAAGAGATAGATAATAAGGAAGGGAAACATACGCTTTAGGGTTGATAGAGGGATGCTAGTGCATGGAGGGAGAAATAAGGAGAGATAGCGCATGACTTAGGTTAATTTTTGATGAGGAAGGCATGCGCTAGCCAAGAGGAATGAATGCGCCTATTTAATAGGGATGAGGCACATGAAAGGAGTTAAAAGGCATTAAATGAAATTAATTGCATGAAAAGTGAAGTTATGACTAGTGAAAGTGAGGAATGAGTAAAGTTAGGCTTTAATTAGCCAAAACATGCCCATGTAGACTTGCCACCTCATCCACATGCCCTCCTTTATTAATTGATTCCAAATATTTTCTTTAAAACCTTGGAAAGTACGCTGTGATGTCCCGTCCCCAAGAGTAGGCCAGCAGGGAGTGACTTAGTAGTCTATATGTTCCCGTAGACTATAGTCAGGCACAAACAGGGAACAAGATGGAGAAATAAGGAGGAATTGACGGCTAAACGATGAATTAAGCCAAAATACGTAGGAAAAGTCACTTAAGCCTAAGTCAACGAAGAATTAGAATGAAAAGGTGTTAAGGGGGGACTTAATTGATAAATAAATCACTTTAGGAGGAAAGGCGCCTAGCTTAAGTGAGGTCAATGAAGAATTAGATTGAGAAAGGTATAAAGGGAGGAATTTGACCTAATTCCTCATTATGCATTGTTATGATTTGATGTTGAGAGTTCCCAGAGGAGGAGGAGAGCCGACTTTACTGTTTT
>JZKD02S2165956.1:15230-33841 GCA_000966675.3 Picea glauca
TCAAGTGTAATGAGTGATTGCATAGTTCAAGCCCATAAAATACCCATTTGATAAGCTTTTACTTGGATTCAATATGTAAAGAAAGAGCTGAATTTGAATCTAGTCTACAATTGAATTATGCAATCACAAGTCACATTTCTAACAAGTAATTTTGATGATCATGTGTTCTCGCTGAAATTATGAAAGGCTATTCTAACAATATAAAAAACTATTAGTCTAGGTATTATCATATTAAGACCTTTTTTCAGCATGCATTAAAATGAAATAGGGGTAAGTAATTATATTGATATGAAATAATACTAGCATAGATTCATCGTAGTTTTAAATTTATTAATCATTCGAAATTAAAAATTTTGAGTTTTAAATTTCAATGTTTATGCACCCTCAACTAGTATTTAACCAAGTTGAAGTTTTGTTAGCACACTTTTTCACCTTCCAATCAGATTTGATATAACTAAAATCAATAATGGAAAAGTGGCTAATCCAAAGAGAGAATGCTCCAAATTGTCATGAGCAAGCCTCCTCTCCCTTCTATGCCAACCTCAGGGGGGAGTCCCTAGGTACCATTTCTGCAAAAAACACAAACAATAGTAAAAAATGTGCTTTGTACAACATTCAAGCACACCACCAAAGCATTAGTAATATATAGTTTAAAGTTTCTTCGAGGGATCCTTCTACTAATCAATGGACAAAAGTAAGAACATAATATTGATAAGAAGGAAAGTTTAACAAAAACAAAACACTTATGTATTAAAGAATTTTCAAAGGGTTGACGGCCACAATAGACAAGTCCAAAAGTGGTACAATGATTATTCTTGCTCAAAGAATAGAGTAGCTAGTCTAGAGAGAGAGAGAGAGAGAAAATGTATGTTGCTAATTAATATAGGGAAAAGTGAGGAAACAATAAGGAATTAATATAAGTAAATGGGAGTAATGTACTAGGAATTAGGAAAAAGTAGGAAAAATAATTAATGCCCTAGAAAATAGGGAAAATGGAGGCACATTAGTGCTAAAAAATAGGGAAAAGGGAGGTCATTAAGATAATGAGCTAGAAAATAGGGAGACAGAGAAGTTAGGCTAAGAAATAGGGAGAATGAGCTAGGAAATAGGGAGAGAGAGGAGTTAGGATAAAAATAGGGAAAATGGAGGTGCGTTAATTGTAGAAAATAGGGAAAAGGGGGATGCTATGAATTAGGGAAAATGGAGGGGCATGTGTGAGGATAAAGGTAATTAAATACATGAAAAGTGAAACAATGATGAGTGAAGTGAAAGATAATTGATTTAAGCTTTAATTAGCCCAATCATGCCCAAATAAACTTGCCACCTCATCCACACGTCCCCTTTTATTAATTAATTCCATTTATTTCCTTTAATCCTTAGGAAGTGCCCCCCCTCATTAATTGAGCCACTCAACTACCACATGTGACACTGCATCACTACCAAATGTCAAAATATGACCCTACCACTTGTCACCTTTGGAGGAAACCACCCTTGCTATAAATAGAAACTTCTAAAAATAGGGGCCCGACCCTACAAAATAGGAAACTGCCAAAAACGTCCAAGATGACTAGGAGAACATCGCCATGTGTCAAATGTATAAAAATAGACACTTCTAAAAATAGAATGTTGCCTCATGTCAATGATGTGATACTCATCGGATTCAGTTTTCTGCTAGGACTCCAAATATGAGATTAGAAATGACATGTGAGCCCTGGTGCTTCACTTACTAAAAATAGTGAGTCCTTGCATGTCACCTGAAATAGGCTCATAGATTCAATTTTCTATAAAGAACCCATATATACGCTAGGAATCATCATCTGACTCCCCGATCTCCACTTGCTAAAAATAGAAAGTACTCGCAAGTCATCCTGGAAAAGGTCCAATAGACTCATAATGTCTCAAAGATCAATATTCTATGCTCATAATATTGATCTGATGCCTGGAGATCAACCTGCTAAAAATAGAACATGTATGCATGATCCCTGTAAAAAGTGGCATTGAGCTCAGAATCATGCAAGGACTAATACTATATTCTCAAAACTGTGAAATGAGTCTTTGGTCATTGTCTCCTAAAAAGTAGGGTCACCTGTTAAATATAGAAATATCTCTCAAAACCATGTACAACGGTGCTAGCTCTGTCTCTAAAGAAAAAAAAAACATAACACGAGTCATGTTCCTGTCTCTGATGACAACCAACCTCTTGCTAACACTAGTGCTCAACCTAGGTAAATGTTAACCTAAATAGTGTATGTTGTCTCTTAAACCTTTGGATCTCCAAGGGAGAAAATACAGGGGTTAACAATGGTGACTCAAGGGGACAGGATCCCCTTACGGGATGTCGAGAACCATATGAATATTTGTGTCTGAAAAACTATAACTGATGCTCTGTGAGAAATGAAGGAATGTACCAAATAGACCCATGTACCTATGTGGAAGAAGAGAAGGCACTATAAGTTGACCTATGATACCAAATCCTATCCAAATGGGAAATGGAGTCAAAGAAATATAAACCTCCCACTAAAACACAAAGGGTCTCATCCAAATCCATTACCTACTACCACCCAATATGTACACTACTCCCTATGGTAAATGTGTTGAAGTTGACACGAGGGAGAGATTCACTTAGTCATATGTTAATAATGTAAACACCTTCCAAGTGTGAAGGGACACCACCAATAATGACAAGGGTTCCTAAGGTACAAGCACAACATGTCACTGTGAAATATGTTCTAAAGTCAAACAATGACAAGGACCATCCAATCAAGGCCCAATAAGACTCAACCTTGTCAAGTGCAAGATAACCTCCAATGAGGCTAACAAATACCAATGCACTCTACTTTTGGATCATTCGGAGATAATGTGTCAAAGTCAATGTTGGATTATCTTCTAAAAAGAAGAGAAATGATGACTCTCTTCCCTCAGTGAAAAGTGACAACTTAGGAATACATAAGATGAAAAGGTACCATATCCATATTAATGGTTGAGGGAGTTGTCTGATTCCAAGAAGAAGANTAGATGGAGGGTGACTCAACAACCAACCACAATAGTAGCTAGTAACCCAATGGGTGGGACTCAATAGGACTAGAACCAAAAACCTCACAATGAACTTTGCCTTGAAAATTTTTGTTCTAACCATAGCTAACTCATTGTAGCATCACAGATCCCTATGTCGTTTCACAGATTGTGAGGCATGGTATGCATATCCCAATGAAAGACACCCACTTGAAGTGATGGGTTTAGCTTCTTATCAAGTCGTTAGATGATAACACCTAGTCAAATCTCTTAACACAATACAACAAATAAGAGTTAGTTTTAATGTTTTGTTAAGTTTTACCAAGGGGAAAAATATTAACCCTTATACATGCATCAAGTCCCATGACAACAAATATTTCCAAAGTACCTAGGTGAAAGATAGGTAAAAAGATGAATAATGATGTAAAAAGGAAGGGAAATACTTCATTTGATGACCTTTAAATTCTTATACATGCATAGGTCCTTTTTTATTTGTTTAACTAGCTTTCATGAGCTAGTATTTTTATACAATAGCCTTTGAGAGGGAGCTTAGCATTAAGTTACTTGTCCTCAACATTGTTTCTTACAACCCCTTTGTGTATTTTTATTTATATGTCCAGTTTATCAAACAAGTGCCTTTTTCTTTAGATGTCCATTGAAAAGCTAGGGACTGGGGGCATTGGCCTCATAAGGAGGTGGCATTGCTCAAGCTTCTATTTATGGTTTTTTATTTTATAGCTCTTCACCTCTAGCGTTTTCTTGCTTTATTAGTTAGGCTTTATTCTTTAGACCTTTCTTTTGAGCTTTGATAAATCATACATGATTAGGGTAGATCATTTTTTTATATGGATGGAATGACATGATATGGGGAAGGTGGAAAATGTTTACCATGGTTAGGACATGAAAAATTCTATCAAGACTAAGTACCTAGTAGTACAAATTGACCTGTGAATGACACAATTATAAAAGTGTTAGAAAAACANCAATGGGTGGGACTCAATAGGACTAGAACCAAAAACCTCACAATGAACTTTGCCTTGAAAATTTTTGTTCTAACCAGAGCTAACTTGTTGTAGCATCACAGATCCCTATGTCGTGTCACAGATTGTGAGGCATGGTATGCATATCCCAATGAAAGACACCCACTTGAAGTGATGGGTTTAGCTTCTTATAAAGTCGTTAGATCATAACACCTAGTGAAGTCTCTTAACACAATACAACAAATAAGAGTTAGTTTTAATGTTTTGTTAAGTTTTACCAAGGGGAAAAATATTAACCCTTATACATGCATCAAGTCCCATGACAACAAATATTTCCAAAGTACCTAGGTGAAAGATAGGTAAAAAGATGAATAATGATGTAAAAAGGAAGGGAAATACTTCATTTGATGACCTTTAAATTCTTATACATGCATAGGTCCTTTTTTATTTGTTTAACTAACTTTCATGAGCTAGTATTTTTATACAATAGCTTTTGAGAGGGAGCTTAGCATTAAGTTACTTGTCCTCAACATTGTTTCTTACAACCCCTTTGTGTATTTTTCTTTATATGTCCAGTTTATCAAACAAGTGCCTTTTTCTTTAGATGTCCATTGAAAAGCTAGGGACTGGGGGCATTGGCCTCATAAGGAGGTGGCATTGCTCAAACTTCTATTTATGGTTTTTTATCTTATAGCTCTTCACCTCTAGCGTTTTCTTTCTTTATTAGTTAGGCTTTATTCTTTAGACCTTTCTTTTGAGCTTTGATAAATCATACATGATTAGGGTAGATCATTTTTTTATATGGATGGAATGACATGATATAGGGAAGGTGGAAAATGTTTAGCATGGTTAGGACATGAAAAATTGTATCAAGACTAAGTACCTAGTAGTACAAATTGACCTGTGAATGACACAATTATAAAAGTGTTATAAAAACAGGACCGTGGAGCAATAAAATAAAACAAATGCTGAAATAAAATATAGAAGATACACAATACAATAGAGACACAGATATACGTGGTTCACCCAGTGTGGGCTACGTCCACCAGAGAAATTGCCAGGTCCTTCCTTTATTATTATCCAACAAATGAAGGGATACAACCTATAACAAACTCGTTGTAACTTCCTCTTCTTTCTCTCCTAGTCTCCTATCTCATAATACAATATTCTCCATAATGCATAGCCACAATACATTTCCCTCATAACAGAGGGTTGCCTTCTATGGAAAAAAAACCTAACATAATTTCTATCGTTAGATCTGCGACCTTATAATGAATGGTCCAGATTTACAATGAAATTACAATATACATTTACAAGGCAATTTTTCATTCAGGGGCTTCGCCCCTGAACCCCCGCTTGCCCTCATACACCCTAGCCGGGGGGATAGCCCCCCCAGACCCGCAGAGGGGGTAACCCCCCTCTTCACTCCCTCGCATGGAAGAGAGTACATACTTCTAGGGTGTAAATACTTCATGGGGTATAAACAAAGCTGAAAACAAAATACCTCTGAATCAGGAAAATAATCAAGCTCCACAACTAACAAAAATAAACTCCAAGAGATGACAAGGAAAATAATAAAACTATGCATGTTATGAAGTGTTATCAGATTTCATTTAGTGTTTACCACTTTCATGAATAACTAGGAAGTTATAGCATCACATCCAAATGAACAAGGATACGTGGAATATCAAGATAGAGCATACTAAAAACACATTGTACCATCTATAGTGAATCTTCCCTCTAGGGAGTGAGGGAGGAGGATGATTTATAACATAGATGAGCTAGCACAATAATATTTCTGATGGATATCAAGAGAAACTATATATGGTTCTGGAGAAGATGAGTAAGATAGCTTGACATGCAAGCATCGACACAACACCCTTGTGAGGGTACCTATGAAGTTGTCAAACTTGGGGGCGGTGGGGGGGGCGGGGGGGTTAACATCTGGCTCCTACTAGGGGACATGCACTCTAATGCTAGAGTGTAGGAGGACTCCAAAATATTTCGCAGACCTATGACCTACATACCATCTAACTCGAAAAAAAACATTAAATCGGGGTGAATCTACCACCCCAATTAGAATAAAAACTACTTTGTAGAAACCAAATTTTTTCACTAAGTCTAACCATGGAAATAAATCCTGAAAACATATGCAAGAAATTTTTAAGGAAAATCAAATGCATCGAACAAATCAATCTTGAGAAATGCATGAAAATAAACACACAAATGAAGGCATACATGCATGGAAAAGAAAACATGCACTCTAAACTACTACTAAAAAAGATCTTAGTCACTCCTACCCTACTGGCTAACTAAGAGATCTGGTTGCTAGGTGAAATCAAAGATCCAATGCAACCATTTGAAGAACTCATCAACGAACTGAATCTTCTCCTTGTGTTTGGTTATTATCCAAAACAAGGATACGTTAAGCATCACATGGATATCAGGAAAAATCTNTTTCATACTCTCAACAACAAATCCCCAACTTCCATGGGTTCTTACCAACAATAATTCCATGGGATTCTCTTGAGCAACAAGAATAACAACCACAAGATTCACACATGTTCCTCCATCAACAAGAATGGGAAAAATGGTTATGGGAAAATGGAGAAGTGGTATGTGAATAATGATGAACATTGTTTTTTCCCCAAGACATTCATTCCTTGCATGGGAAATATGCCCTTCCAAGAGGCAAGTGGAAATGTCAAAAGGACCACTCAAGTCAAAGGTTGGTGGCAAAGATTTATAAGGAAGGATGAGTAAGGATGGTTATACCTCGAAGGGACAAATGTCAAGTCAAATCACCCATGCACCCCCTCTCCTCTTCTGGTATCATAGTCCCCTTATTTCTTCCTCAAACAAATTTTTTGGTAGATATTATATTATTATTCAATTCCTTTTATACAAGCATTTTCATAACTTAAGCACACCACAAAAAACATAACAACCACACCACAATCCTAGCCCACTACCACAATCCTAGCCCACTACTAGGACTCATATACATTCACTAGTTGATCCTTGACCTTGAGCTCCACATTAGTAATCCATATACACACACATTTACATTATTTCCACACGAGGTCCTTTAATTCAGCCCACATGGCTGACCTCTTGTTATATAAACCACAACATACGAATCAAAGTTACTAGACTCAAAATTGGCAAAAGCTTGGTGAGGAAAAAGAGTGAAGAGTTTGAATTGGACCAGAAATGAATCGAGAAAAACTTGGCAAGTACAAAAAATAAAGATATACACATATACTCCTTTAGCTCTATTTCTCACTTCTAGTCAACCGACGGAGAGAAATTTTGCTAAAAGGCTCTAAAAAAATGATTGAAATCACACTAAAAAGGGTTTTTAAAGGCATCCTATGGACTTGAATGAGTCAAACTTGAGACTATTGAGTTTGACTCATTCACCAAGTCAAATTTAGTCTATGCAAGTTTGACTCGTCTCGACTTTAATATGATCATGTGGAGGCCAATTCGATCCAAACTTGGAAAATTGCAAGTTAAAGCGAGTCTAGAAACACTGATACAAATAATACATGATTTCACATATTATATTCCACAAGTCAAAACTAGGATATTGCATGGTCAAATTAGTTCTTTAAGGTATAATTACACTAAAACTTAATCAAACCAATTTTCTAATTAGACTAACCACACCACTAATATAACCAAATGAATCATTAATCCTTCATAGAACATATGAACAACATGTAGCATTAACAAGTAATCAACTCATTTACAATATCATGACGAATTGAAAAAAAAAGTGTTTGACCTCTCATATGTTCATATATTCCATATAGTGCAATATTTTAAAAAAATGGGGAAAAGGAAGAGACAAGGTTGTCATCATTATTGGAATGCCTGACAAACCTATATTGAGTTGTCAAGTATGCTAATGCATTCCATGTTTCTTTGTTAACGCACCTACTACAATGCCATCGCTAAAGGTATTGCCACAAGGTTTGGTTTGAGTAAATAATAATGTGTTCGCTAAAGGTATTGCCACAAGGTTTGGTTTGAGTAAATAATAATGTGTGGTTGGGTCACATTTCTAGACTCTGTGACTTGACTTTTAATGCATCTTGTGATAGAGTGTTTTTACCCCTGTCAAATTGTACAAGCTTCTTTACTATGATGCACAACTTGCATTATTTACTTCTACGCAAACCATTTATATAGATTATTATAAAACTTCTCCTCAACATGAATCCAAACTAGACCCAGACAATCATTGAATTGCTTAGAGATCAATTTGTTGAAGGAAAAATAGAATTTAATGTTGCTAAATAAAGTAAAGTTTTTATATAAAAGCCATATTATTGCCAAAAACAAAATAATTGATTCCATAACAATCACAAGTATAAAGTTCTAAGATTTTAACATAATGTAAGAACATTGTTTGAAGCTATAATTTTTTCTTTGAAGAAAATTTAAAACAAAAATATGCTTCCATAGAGATACCTCAAAAACAAATAAGTGATCCCATAACAATCATAAGTGTAAAATTCTAAACTTTGAACATAAAACCATAAATAATGTTCCATAGAGATACCTCACAAACAAATAATTGATCCCATAACAATGATAAGTGTAAAGTTCTAAGCTTTGAACATAATGTAGGAACATTGTTGGGAGCTATAATCTTTTCTTTGAAGAAAACTTAAATCATAAAAATATCTAAAGGTTGATAATTGTAATTCACAATAGAGACATAAATATCTTTTATGATAGTTCATGTCTAACGAGAGTCATTAAGTGTAGGTAAATATTTTTATTTTAGAATTTTTAGAATTGTAGAATAATTATATAGTTTGAGTAGGTAAAATGGTTAAGAATATGTGTTTTCTCATAAAAAATTACTAGTTCAAATTCAAAAAAATAATGTAGAAGTATTGAGTCCACTAGAATATTAAAACTAGAAAGCAAAAGACAGACTATTTCCTCGGGCATTATGTGTGAGATGCCCAGAGCCATTGTGTAATAGAAGTGACTTAATTTCCAACTGTGCTTGTCATGAAATATTCTGCAATTGACAACCAGCCAGCGCCACACCAATATATGGCAGCATGTGATAACAATACAGATGTGATAATTAATGTTGTGCAGACATGGATCATAGGCAAATGGGCAGGCTACAATGACCAAATGTGGGCACCTTCAGGAACCCACTTTCACCAGTTTACTCTGCCAAATATTATTGAATTCAGGAAAGATTGCACATATGGAGAATCATCAACACTTAAATTACCAGACACTGCCAAAGGCGTGAATGGCTGTGAGGTATAAGGGTTTTTACTTTAGAACATTTCATTGAAAATATTGTAGCAGGGTTTGTTATTGGGTGCATTTATGCATTAGTATGGAGTAAGGGTGCACATTGTATCTATTCATAGCGCATTCGACTTTTCTGACTCAAATTGTTTTGCACTTGGGTTTTTTGCAGCATAGGTTGCCGAGAAGAGTAATATACGCATGCCATGCAGGAGGGCTGGTACACGGTCTTGAAGGCTATGAACATCATGAAGTTGGGGCAATCGATGTAGATCACATTGATATTGTATGGGAGGCAGCAATGAAACATGGACTCAGGCCTGTTTCACAAAGCAAAATTCAGTAATTGTGATTTGTTTGTTTGGATTTCTATTTCCATTGGATTGGATTGAAATGTGTGTTTGTTTTAGTACCTATTTATGTGCTCAATTGCTGGCCAAGTCATTATCTATCTATTAAAGATATTTATGTGCACAGTTGCACAACTGGACTGACTTATGTGCACAGTTGCACAATTGGACTTATTGMAMAGTTTATTCTTAGAGTATTGACTTATATAAAAAGTATTGACTTAATGTGAATATCAAGTTTATTCACAATTGGACATTTTATATCAGTTTATTTCTTAGAGTATTGACTTAATGTGAATATCAAGCAGTATATTAAAAGTTCTTTTTGTCTCGTGTAAATATTAGATTTCTATATATAGATTGAAAAGTTATTTTGTCTCATGTAAATATTAGATTTCTATATATAGATTGTCAAATTAATTAAAATGATATTATGTTATGTATATCAAATGATATATATTTAATGTTTAATGTTTTAGTTTTAATGGATGTATATTAGATTTTTATATATAGATTGTAAAATTAATTCAAATGATATTAGGTTATGTATATCAAATGATATATATTTAATGTTTTAGTTTTAATGGATGTATAGTGTTGTGTATATGGTTATGTTAAGAATGTTTATATAGTATTTTAGTTTTGATAAATATATTATGTTTTGTAAATGGTAATATTAAGGGTGTTTATAGTAAGATTATACTTTAACTAATAAATCTATACCAATTTTGTAAGTTGTGTGTTTATAATTTTTTTTTAAGATTGTTACTTTTAGTTAAAATTGATATTTTTTTGTTAATAAATAAAAGATTAAATGTTTAGAAGTGTTTCATACAATAACACTTTGTAAGTTGAAGTTTTTTTTTGGATAAGCATACATTTTTGTTTTAATATGAGGAGTTATGAACCTCATCATTATATTAATGCAATAAAAATTTACATTTTCATCATTTTTAAGTTAAAGTTATTTAAAACAAATTGTATTTTATAAAATAATATTTGACATACATTAGGTATTATTATTTATTTGGTATTAAGGATGCCTTAGGTCAATCATTCATAAAGAACAAAACATTTAAAGTGGGGCATTCCAAGATTAAGACACTTGGTAAAGATTTCTTTAAATAGTCTCTATGAAAGACTTTATGTAATTTCTAAATCTACAAAGGATCTATTTTAAGTGGTGATTGTAATTAGTACATTTGTTTGTTGTTACCTCAACAAATGTGTGCAATAGTATTTTTTATCCATTATGGTTTATACCTTAACAAAACACGAACAAGTTGAGAATTTCTTTTTTTATGCATTCAAACATTGACTACCCTTAGCATTTGTTTTTGTTATTAGTAAAAAGTAGGGCATCTTCTATTCAGAGGGTATCATTACATAGAGTTACAAAACTACTTGTAAGGACAAAGCATGGAAAAATTCTTGAGATCTTAAAGTTGTATGATGACATGGATAAAGACAACATATTGAAACTAAAAGATTCAAAAGAAAAACATATAACTAAATACTATTAGTAAAACTAATCAGTCACATCATTATAATATTAGAACGGATTATTTTCCAAATTGCATAAACATTGTAAGCAAAAAGGAAGTCCAATAACACCAGAGATGTGATCTTGTTGATGAGTTTCCATATTTTCATATTTGGCATTGACCTCTCGAGGGGCCATTCCTATAGTAGATGCATGAGGGTGTGTGATTTGAGTGAAGAGGGGATTCTACCTGGAGATATCCTTGTCGTACTTTGCCAGGTCCTTCGAGATAGGAATAAGGGTAGGCTCTAGATAAGAAAGCATATTAGAGCCAAGTTCTCTATACTTTATTTGGGCATCGATGTTGGAGGCAACGAAAGAGCACACATGCCACATCATGTCATGATCTAGAACAAGGTGTGTTGGCCTATGGTATGCTTGTGATCTACAAGGGGTATGTTATAGGGGGAGTCTCCTTCCAATCCTTTTACCTTGCAATCCGTCCAGGGTTGTTTCTTCAATTTTACAACCTCCTAATATGCCTCCATTGAGTGATTATGTTTGAAAAGGGAATGGATTTTCATTTTCCTTGCTACATGTGAAATGGGCACACCAAAATCATAAATTGCATCTACATTATCCTCCTCCATGGCTATGAAATTCTTTCTACTCATGTATTTCCTCAAACTCCCCACAAGTTGCTTCAAATTGTGACTAGGCCTATAGGTTTGCATAAGGATCTAGTCCTCATTGGATTTAAGGCATGATTTTTCTCATATCAAAATTGGGATACTCTCATCCATGAAAAATGGGGATGGAGAGKGACAGAAAGTGAAGTTAGAATGATAGCCAATGAAGAGAGCATAATAGGAAGTGAAGGGAGAGTGATAGAAATTGAATTGGTAAGGATAGTGACATATATCAATAGAGTGCCTCCTTTTTGAACAATGAATTCCATAAACTTTGTCGGTTGCAAACATGATGTGCCTTCGGACTTGACGCCCTCTAATCATTCAAAGGGGTAAATCCATATCAACCCGGTGTATAGGAGGTAGATTTGGGCCTCCTTCCCATAATTATCAATGGTACATTCCCTGCAGTATTAAAACATGTGTAATTCGTATCACTTCGATCGCATCTCTTATTGCCATCTAACACCTAATCTAACATAACAATGACTATGCCAAACAAAATTAAGTTTTTTTACTTTTAACATATTAGTTCTTTCTTTCTTAAATTATTTTGAATTATCTCATATTAAGTTTGAACATACTTCAACCTATTATAAATCATGTATCAAAGTATACAAATATCTGACCTCATGGATCAAATATCAACCTATTATACAACTTAGTCAGGTTTTCAATATTGAAATTTTCTTATAACATGCCTTGAAAATACAAAAGTTACACACTTTTATGTATCGTTGTCTTAAATTAAGATATAATAATAATAATTTTGTTGGATTATAATCTCTATTCATGTTGAATTCATTAAACAATATTTTTAATTTTGAAATAAATAATATTATATAAGTGAAAACATACATGTGATCTTGGTGTGGTGTGTTACTCGAGTTATTATTAGCCTCGGTAGTAGATTATTATTATTTATTTATTTTTAGTTAGTCGCGTGTCGATAGATTGGAAAATTATGACCTATATAAAGTTTGTGGTTTCAAAAATACTTGGCTTTTAATGTCTTTTCTCAAATTTTGATTTGTTATAAAGTGTCAATTTGATTCTTCTTTATCATTGCTAGTCAAAAAAAGAAAAAATATAAGATGAAACATCACCATGTACACTGATAACTTCTTAATATTGTTGTATTACAAAAATGTAATCTTTTATAAAATTGATAAGAAAAATACTTTAAAAAAAAAAAATTAAATTTTGATTGGGTTAAAGATAATGATTTGACTTTTTCTATCATTGACAAATTGGTATAGAAGGAAAAAATTAAATTGGTGATCCTTAATGCCTTCATTATTTTTCCTTCTATAGTGAAATGACAAGGTTAATGAAAAATATTGTTCAATTACAATGTTAAAACAAATCTATCTTTTAAAGGAAATGCTATCATTGTCATTCAAATCACTCCATTCACTATTTGGATCTTTGCCAAAGGGTCCATTGGAAACTAGGTCATTCCTTCATCGTCTTGTTGTCACCTTTGTTGTGTTTGTCGTTGTGTTAAAATTAATTATCATAATATTCATGTAACCTCTCTCTCTCTCTCTCTCTCTCTCTCTCCCTCTCTCTCTCTCTCTCAACATGTAATACGATGACCAATAGCCATTTCCAATTAATCGGTTTCATTTACTTAAATCTAGTGAAATTCATTGTCACTAGGTATTATCTTGTGTATTTCCTAAATTCTTTTGCACAACATTCATTACAATCTCTAATTCATCCACAACATTCTCATACTAGTTACCCATCACCCACATAGGAAATCAAAGCAACATTGNGACAGAAAGTGAAGTTAGAATGATAGCCAATGAAGAGAGCATAATAGGAAGTGAAGGGAGAGTGATAGAAATTGAATTGGTAAGGATAGTGACATATATCAATAGAGTGCCTCCTCTTTGAACAATGAATTCCATAAACTTTGTCGGTTGCAAACATGATGTGCCTTCGGACTTGACGCCCTCTAATCATGCAAAGGGGTAAATCCATATCAACCTGGTGTATAGGAGGTAGATTTGAGCCTCCTTCCCATAATCATCAATGGTACATTCCCTGCAGTATTAAAACATGTGTAATTCGTATCACTTCGATCACATCTCTTATTACCATTTAACACCTAATCTAACATAACAATGACTATGCCAAACAAAATTAAGTTTTTTTACTTTTAACATATTAATTCTTGCTTTCTTAAATTATTTTGAATTATCTCATATTAAGTTTGAACATACTTCAACCTATTATAAATCATGTATCAAAGTATACAAATATCTGACCTCATGGATAAAATATCAACCTATTATACAACTTAGTCAGGTTTTCAATATTGAAATTTTCTTATAACATGCCTTGAAAATACAAAAGTTACACACTTTTATGTATCGTTGTCTTAAATTAAGATNCATCACAATGCTACTTGCTTCACCCTACAAGCAACAAATCCTTTAAAATCTCTAAGGGAATTGGGATTCTTCCCTTCAATAGAAGATGAGTAAACTTAATAAAAACCTATGAATCCTAGTCATAAAAAATTATATCGAATCCAAACTTTGAATACTCATGGAATGGACTTTATCCCCAACAATGGTGCCAAAATGCTACCACTCAAACTCTCACTAAGGGAAATCCATGCCCTATGAAGGAGAGCTTGGGAAAACAAATAGGCATGCCACCCTTTGTCACCTCAGTGATCTAGCCTTAAAGTGTAGAGGCAAGGCCAATGAGGTGATAGTGGGTGGATTACCTATCCATTGCCCCAAGATCTCCTTCGCAGGGTAGGGCTTTCCCTTAGTGAGAGTTTGAGTTATAACATAGCTAATCCTAGTCAGCCCAACTCATTTCTCTCATGAGAAATTGAGTCTACTATTTTTCGAGCACTATAGGTCCTCATACATCTAGTAATTAGCCATGGCACTCTCTTCCATTTCCTTAAATAGCACAAGAAAGATCTCCCCTTTCTCTATTCAAGAGTCCCTCATGGATGTTCTTCCCTTCCAGTGCAAGAAGAAGGAATCCAAACCATTGGTAATGAATAAGAGGAGAATGACCTAGAAGAGAAACACTTGTCTCACACTATCCATGAGAAACACTCACACGATTGCTCATTTAATGATGTTTTCTTAGCTATTGTGGACATTCCATCCTTGGTCTTACTCTCAAAATCATCCCATTTCCTTTCATACTCTCAACAACAAATCCCCAACTTCCATGGGTTCTTACCAACAATAATTCCATGGGATTCTCTTGAGCAACAAGAATAACAACCACAAGATTCATACATGTTCCTCCATCAACAAGAATGGGAAAAATGGTTATGGGAAAATGGAGAAGTGGTATGTGAATAATGATGAACATTGTTTTTTCCCCAAGACATCCATTCCTTGCATGGGAAATATGCCCTTCCAAGAGGCAAGTGGAAATGTCAAAAGGACCACTCAAGTCAAAGGTTGGTGGGAAAGATTTATAAGGAAGGATGAGTAACGATAGTTGTACCTCGAAGGGACAAATGTCAATTCAAATCACCCATGCACCCCCTCTCCTCTTCTGGTATCATAGTCCCCTTATTTCTTCCTCAAATAATTTTTTTGGTAGATATTATATTATCATTCAATTCCTTTTATACATGCATTTTCATAACTTAAGCACACCAGAAAAAACATAACAACCACACCACAATCCTAGCCCACTACTAGGACTCATATACATTCACTAGTTGATCCTTGACCTTGAGCTCCACATTTACATTATTTACACATGAGGTCCTTTAATTCAGCTCACATGGCTGACCTCTTGTTATATAAACCACATCATACGAATCAATGTTACTAGACTCAAAATTGGTAAAAGCTTAGTGAGGAAAAAGAGTGAAGAGTTTGAATTGGACCGGAAATGAATCGAGAAAAACTTGGCAAGTACAAAAAATAAAGATATACACATATACTCCTTTAGCTCTATTTCTCACTTCTAGTCAACTGACGGAGAGAAATTTTGCTAAAAGGCTCTAAAAAAATGATTAAAATCACACTAAAAAGGGTTTTTAAAAGCATCCTACGGACTTGAATGAGTCAAACTCGAGACTACTGAGTTTGACTCACATTCACCAAGTCAAACTTAGTCTACACGAGTTTGACTCGTCCCGACTTTAATATGATCATGTGGAGGCCAATTCGATCCAAACTTAGAAAATTGCAAGTTAAAGCGCGAGTTTGGAAACACTAATACAAATAATACATGATTTCACATATTATATTCCACAAGTCAAAACTAAGATATTGCATGGTCAAATTAGTTCTTTAAGGTATAATTACACTAAAACTTAATCAAACCAATTTTCTAATTAAACTAACCACGCCACTAATATAACCAAATGAATCATTAATCCTTCATAGAACATAGAACATATGAACATATGAACAACATGTAGCATTAACAACTAAGCAACTCATTTACAATATCATGACCAATTGAGGAAAAAAGTGTTTGACCTCTCATATCTTCATATATTCCATATAGTGCAATATTTTAAAAAAATGGGGAAAAGGAAAAGACAAGGTTGTCATCATTATTGGAATGTCTGACAAACCTATATTGAGTTGTCAAGTATGCTAATGCATTCCATGTTTCTTTGTTGACGCACCTACTACAATGCCATCGCTAAAGGTATTGCCAAAAGGTTTGGTTTGAGTAAATAATAATGTGTGGTTGGGTCACACTTCTAGACTCTTGTGACTTGACTTTTAATGCATCTTGTGATAGAGTGTTGTTTACCCCTCTGAAATTGTACAAGCTTCTTTACTATGATGCACAACTTGCATTATTTACTTCTACGCAAACCATTTATATATATTATTATAAAACTTCTCTTCAACATGAATCCAAATTATCATAGACTTAGACAATCATTGAATTTGCATTATTTACTTCTACGCAAACCATTTATATATATTATTATAAAACTTCTCTTCAACATGAATCCAAATTATCATAGACTTAGACAATCATTGAATTGCTTAGAGATCAATTTGTGGAAGGAAAAATAGAATTCAACTTTACTATATAAAGTAAAGTTTTTATATAAAAGCCATATTACATATTATTGCCAAAAACAAAATAATTGATTCCATAACAATCACAAGTATAAAGTTCTAAGATTTGAAAATAATGTAAGAACATTGTTTGAAGCTATAATCTTTTCGTTGAAGAAAATTTAAACCAAAAAAATGCTTCCATAGAGATACTTCAAAAACAAATAAGTGATCCCATAACAATCATAAGTGTAAAATTATAAACTTTGAACATAAAACCATAAATAATGCTTCCATAGAGATACCTCACAAACAAATAATTGATCCCATAACAATGATAAGTGTAAAGTTCTAAGCTTTGAACATAATGTAGGAACATTGTTGGGAGCTATAATCTTTTCTTTGAAGAAAACTTAAATCATAAAAATACCTCAAGGTTGATAATTGTAATTCACAATGGAGACATAAATATCTTTTATGATAGTTCATGTCTAATGAGAGTCATTAAGTGTAGGTAAATATTTTTATTTTAGAATTTTTAGAATTGTAGAATAATTATACAATTTAAAGAAATAAAATGGTTAAGAATATATGTTTTCTCATAAAAAATTACAAGTTCAAATTCTGAAAGATAATGTGGAAATATTGAGTCCACTGGTAAGTGTAGAATATTAAAACTAAAAATCTAAGACAATATGTGTTTTCTCATAAAAGATCACAAGTTCAAATTCAGAAGGATAATATGGAAGTATTGAATCCACTGATAAATATAAAATATTAAAACTAGAAAGCAAAAGACAAACTATTTCCTCAGGCATTATGTGTGAGATACCCAGAGCCATTGTGTAATAGAAGTGCCTTAATTTCCAACTGTGCTTGTCATGAAATATTCTGCAATTGACAACCAGCCAGCGCCACACCAACATATGACAGCATGGGATAACAATACAGATGTGATAATTAATGTTGTGCAGACATGGATCATAGGCAAATGGGCAGGCTACAAAGACCAAATGTGGGCACCTTCAGGAACCCACTTTCACCAGTTTACTCTGCCAAATATTACTGAATTCAGGAAAGATTGCACATATGGAGAATCATCAACACTTAAATTACCAGACACTGCCAAAGGCGTGAATGGCTGTGAGGTATAAGGGTTTCTCCTTTAGAACATTTCATTGAAAATATTGTATCAGGGTTTGTTATTGCGTGCATTTATGCATTAGTATGGAGTAAGGGTGCACATTGTATCTATTCATAGCGCATTCGACTTTTCTGACTCAAATTGTTTTGCATTTGGGTTTTTTGCAGCATAGGTTGCCGAGAAGAGTAATATACGCATGCCATGCAGGAGGGTTGGTACATGGTCTTGAAGGCTATGAACATCATGAAGTTGGGGCAATCGATGTAGATCACATTGATATTGTATGGGAGGCAGCAATGAAACATGGACTCAGGCCTGTTTCACAAAGCAAAATTCAGTAATTGTGATTTGTTTGTTTGGATTTCTATTTCCATTGGATTGGATTGAAATGTGTGTTTGTTTTAGTACCTATTTATGTGCTCAATTGCTGGCCAAGTCATTATCTATCTATTAAAGATATTTATGTGCACAGTTGCACAACTGGACTGACTTATGTGCACAGTTGCACAATTGGACTTATTGCAAAGTTTATTCTTAGAGTATTGACTTATATAAAAAGTATTGACTTAATGTGAATATCAAGTTTATTCACAATTGGACATTTTATATCAGTTTATTTCTTAGAGTATTGACTTAATGT
>JZKD02S2165967.1:0-15515 GCA_000966675.3 Picea glauca
AGAAGGAGGATTGTTGTTGTTGTTGTTGACGGCCTTGGAGAGCATGCTCCAAAAAAACTCTTTTCACACAAGAAAAAAATTTCACTTCTCGATGACAAAAAGGGTTAGATCTCAGTTGTTGTTGTGGATGATGCTCCAAAAAAACTCTTTTCACACAAGAAACAAATTTCACTTCTCGATGACAACAAGGGTTAGATCTCGGTTAGCTTACCCAGAAGATGCACCTTTTCCTATCTATTTCTGATTTTCCGAGATCGCACAAGGTGCAGGGAAAAGAGCATATGCAGATCTAAAAGAGTAGCAGCCTGAAAAATAAAAAAATACAAACAAAAATAAAATCAAAACTTTGCAAAAATTTAAAAAAAATGCGTATTCAGACTTTATACCTCCGGATCTGACTGTAATGGTCGTATCTTGGGCAAATGGAAACCTTTTCGAGTGAAACAAAAAGTGTTCCTAAATGAAACAAGTTCTCTAGATGCAATGGAACAGTCCTCTCAACCTAAAAATGTATGAAATGCCAAAAAATGGAGATGAGGCAACTCGGCTTCACAATCTCGATCTACAACAGGAGCGGGTCTTCAAACAGGCTCTGATACCATGTTCGACAACACAAGTATTCCAACAGAGGATGAACACATTCAATAACCACTCAAATAACTAGATCAAAGATCAACACACTGATATTTTCACATGGTAAAACCCCTACGGGGAAACATCCACAACCCTAGCCAACACGACCACTTGGAGCAGTTTATTAATGCAAAGAAAAAGATTACAGAGAGATTTTACAAGATATTTTCTCAGAATCGGTTATCGGGAAATGACCGTCCATTCTATTTAAATAGAGATCATGGACCAATCGAGTGTTAAGCCACAAATCAATGGTCGTTAAGATTGAGGAGAGTATGAACCTTCGGATCACTCTATGTTGGGAACATATCGTGATCGTCGGATTTCCTAACTACAAATGTATACTAAAGAAACACACTTTTACCTAACGACATATTAGACCAAGTAGATCTTAACTAACTCCTAAGTGTCTAAATATCCTAACACGACACTTTTTCTTTGCATGCATTTTAATCCGTTGAACCTCTGCACTAAGCCAATCCTCTGAGTTTCTTTTACTCCTTTGGGTCACCTGATGAAAGTCACAAAATACACTACATCATCAAGTTTTTGTTCATGTCACGTTTATGTTGTTGTGCCTTAGTGTTGAAGGGAAGTATCTGCCTCGAGAGTCATCCATCACAAATATTCTATTTCAATACCCATGTCAGTCCATGTTCATTTGATCCAACAATTACATTTTTGTGTCAGTTTTGTTTCGTTGATGGGGGATACATCAAGGCCCTCCTTCGACGAGTCTATTCCTATCGACTTCAACACATTATCCAGGAGCTAGACTTAGAAAAAAATTAGTACTTTGGGACCTGCATGCCTCAATCGTAGGCCTCCTCACATCCGACAATAGGTTTACGTCATTGAACTCTGATAGGATGATTCCACAGATGTTCGAATTCTGCTCATTTGTTCACATTTGATGGAATGTACTAGGGTACCTTTGGAATCATTGGCATCAATGGTGATTTCCCTCGCTCTTGTTAATAATTTACATCATTGACTGGTAAGCAAGTGGTTTTTGCCATGTTTGACATCAGGACATCTATTCACATGGTTAGATTCATACTACATTGGGATTGGTAAGAAGACCTTGGGTTGAGTAATTCACTCTGATATATACTTTACCCAGGTTGTGACGGAGTTTCTCTTGAATATTGACACATATACTGTCACATAGATCCACTTTGTATTGGTCTGTGGCTATGTCTTGTCATCTCGTAGATCCACGGTGTATTTTTCATGGCTATGATTAGTTCATGTCATGGGAGTATAGATCTATGTTGTATGTTTAGTAGCTATAACTTTTTTTCAATATAATTATGTATCCGCATTGTATTCTATGGCGGCCATACCTGAAAAAGTCTTTATCACTCAAGCATAGGTATGCCTGCCTTGGGTTTGAAACATGTCATAATATTTGTTTGATGGTTGTGTGCAGATTTTTCCAGCCTCTCTGTGTCCATACCCTTGCTCAAAAAAGTATACAAATTACTTCAGTCATCATCATCTTCTGACTTCTCACTTTGGGGGGCAATCTATTACACCTCAAAATTACTCACTTCAATAGTGTCGCAAGTGTTGTAAGTTTCGCATCTTGTCCGCAAGTGTCGCATCTTGTTCGCAAGTGTCGCATCTTGAACAAAAGTGTCACAAACATCATATTGCCATATTTCCTATGTCATTCCTCTAACGACATCATAAGTTCACTTAATACACCTCAAAGACTGGCTTTGAAGAGGAGAAATCACTTGACAAGGAGTACAAGCCTTTTGCCACTAAAAAAACTACTTAAAAATGATTTTTGGAAGGAAAATCTCCCCTACCCACTGTCAAGGAGCACGAATGCTCCCTAGACTTCTTTGGGGCAGTGTTGAAATGTTATGTGCACCCTTTTGGGGGAGCGCTACCCTTCCAGAGCAAATTTTGGTTTGTTGAGATAAATTAGGGAAGAATCCCCTCAATCTCTAAAGTTGGTTGGATTTGAATATGAGTTCAAGGCATGATCTTAGGGGAGATCCACAACTGAAGGAGAGGAATCCTCAACTTATCCCAAAGATATCTCAAGTGGTTGGGCCTCTCCAAGCTTATAAAAGGAGGCCTTCTCATGGTGAAAGGGTAGATGGTACATGAAAAGATTGGAAGTATGAAACCTATGATCTCATAGGCAACATACAAGATAGATGGATATTTATAATTACACCAAACTTATGATCCCATAAGTGAGATACAAGATAGATGGATATTCTACAGGACCTATCGAGGAGGTTGGGATTGAAGCTCAACTTGGACTTTGCGAGGACAAAAACCATTTAAAAAGGTACACTTTTCTTCTTCCTCTTCATTCATTAGCTTAATTAGATCTAAAAGGATGTCAGTGACCAATGATAGCACCCTTTCTGTCTTGGTTTTAGGGGTCTAGATACCAAGAGGGAATCCGCTTGTCCACATGAGAATTCACCTGTAATATTCCCCTAGCTTGAAAATCTAGTGGTATAGCTCCAGAATGATCATCAAAGGCTAGAGACATGCCCCCCCAATATTCAAATCATTCACTGACTTTGAGGTTGTCACCAATTTCTGTACTAGATGGAGAAAAAGGATACGGTGGATGAAAGAAAGGTTCAAATACGAGACCTAATGAAAGACTTGACTCAACATTTATGAGATCTGGTGAAGGACTCAACCTGACGGGAGAGGTGATTGTTTCATTTTGTAACGAGCTTGACACAGGAAAAGAACTATGCTCAAGGCTTCAGGTTCAGTCCCCAGATTTCTCTTTCATTTTTTAACGAGCTTGCTACAGAGAGGAAAAACTATGCTCATGACCTCTGTTTCATTTTTTAATGAGCTTTCCACAGAGAAGAAAACTATGCTCGTAGCTTCTGCTTGATCATGTCTTCCAAGAAGATAATTCCCTGGAAGGAACACATGTCAAGGGACAAAACTGGGTCATGGCTTCCAAGAGATCTTCACTGGATGGAAGAACAATACTTTGGAAGGAACACATGTCGAGGGCCATGATAGGGGTAAGGAGATCAGGCTCCAATATCCCTACCAAAGAGATCACCAATTCAACTACTAGATCTAAGTCATCTTCATTGATAGCTGAAGGCATGGGAGATAATGACACATAATTGACCTGTGGCATGGGTGATATCGACTGCATATAAGAACCGTTTAGGGAGGTCATTGGGTTGGTAATCAATTTAGGACCAATGAATGAAAGTTGATCGATAGTCACCATTCTTCCATCGTGTGGGAAATATATCACACGAAAGAGAGTGGACACAATATCTTTCATGGCATAAACATAATCTCGCCCAAGGAGTAAATCGAAATTCAAGGGGTTCTGGACTACCATAAAATCAATATAGACAATTTTCCCTCCCAAAGTTACGATAAAATTAGGAAGGAATCCTAAAGGGTGACTAGTTATTTTGTTAAAATCTAACAGATTCTGTGTAACTGGTACAAGATGAGGATAACCCAAAGCTTTCCAAGTAATAGAGGAAAAAATACTAACGGATGAACATTCATCTATCAATGCATGAGGAACATCCTGACCACAAACCTATACTGTAATCTTGAAGGGAATGTGAGAGGTAAGACGAGGTCCAGCTAGCACACCACAATAAAAAAGGATGGCCTCATTACTTGGAGGGGGTTTCGCAGGAGAAGGATGAATTCCCCCCTTCATGATAGATTCTATACCAATGAGAAAAACATGGGTAGTATCGGGTTTACTCTCTAGTGGGAGAGTAGGATCGATTGATAATGACATGAAATCGACCACTTGGGTTTCATTATCCAAGGGGAGAATGGGGTCAACAGGTGGAAACAAATCTATCACTTAGGTTTTAATCTCTAATGGGAGAGAGGGACTGACCGAAGTTGGGATCAGATCAACCACTTTGTCAACTAGTTCAACTAAGGACGTGACCCGATTGGCGACATGATCAACCAGACTGACCGATGAAGGGACCGGAGAAACCACTTTGGCACTCGTCAGAGGAGGAGTGGGATTGACCATGTTATAACTCTTTAGATGAAGGGTGGGAATGATCAATGATGGGACTGGATCAGTCACTTGGGTTTCACTTGTCAGACAAAACTAGATCAACTACTTTGGTTAGTGGTTCAATTGAGGATGAAATTAGATTGACCACCTGATCAACCAAACTGACTGAGGATGGAACCAAATTGACCATTCCATCAACTAAGGATGGTTTGGGGGAAATATTACGATAACGAGTTGGAATTTGAAGCTTTTCCAAAAGAGAAGAAGACTTGTCCATACAAGGACAAATGTGAGAGTAATGATCACCTTTGCATAGCATGCAAGGAAATTTGACAGTTGTCTTCTTCTTACCAAGCTTAACGTCACTAGTTGATGGGGTGTCACCAACATGACCAGCAGGGGCCGATGACATGGAGGAACACATTTCTAAGACCTTGGGAATACTAGGGAAATCCATCAGAAAGTGGTCACCCTTACAAATACTGCAAGGGAATTTGGGTTTCATATTATTAATTTTAATCTTGTCGACCTCATCAACACCCCCAGTATGATTAACAATAGTTGGTTGCTTGGATCCAACATATGGTGTAGTTGGAGGCTTGGTCCCTTTCTGATTCTTCTTCTTCTTCTCTTTTTGTTTCTTATTCATCTTATTAACTTGGCTACTCACTTTAGAGATTTCATTAGGAGAAGAAGGAGAAATGGAAGGAGACCTAATGGGAAAAGAAGGAGAAATGGAAGGTGACTTGATGGGAAAAGAAGGATAAAGGTTGACATGAGGTTGGTGTGTGGGTGGTGTGCTTACATCTAAAGCACCTGTATTCAAGATCGACGGAGTGGAAAACAACCATACCAATAACCCAATTGTGAGACCTGGAAGGCTCAATGTAGCGATGTAAGAAGGACCAATGTTTCAGTAAGAAAAAAAAAAAAGGGTTCCCCTAGAAAAGGGGTTCTTTCATGGGTCATTTCGGGAACTGACGCCATAAAAATAAATATCCAACCTATATTCTTCTAGGGAGAACAAACAACACACGCTAAAAATATAGTAAGCAAGCAAGAAGACAAAACCTTCTCACAATGAGCACACTAGTTGGTGATGAAATCCAACGTCGTGGGAACAAATTAAGAAGGGGATGAGATAGAGAGGGTGGAAAAGTTACGTTGATGACCTGCTTAATAGACTTACACACTGGTGCAAGCTCCCACACATAATCGTGGGTATACCCTCCAAGGTGCCCGAGTGAGTTTGGCCAATGTCGATTCCAGGTACCATTTAGACTTTCCCCTCCATAGTCACCTTGTGTAAAGACCCTAAAGAGATAGGCCACTAAGGTTACCAACTACAACAATGATTCTTGGGGAAACAATCGACAGTCCAATCCATGTGCAAGGGCAGGGTATCTGGCCTGAAATCAACTTGAAAGGCTTCCAATCATCATTTTGGGTATACCTTCAAGTGACCCCCATAATACGCGCAATCTCTACACCAAGACAAACAAATCAGGGTGAGTAACTATGCCAATCTTAATGTGACCTCAGGTTTGACCCTTGTGTGAGAAGGGCTTCCCAGGAAAAAATGTAGCAATTGGATTTCACCGCTCCCTAACACAATATTCGATGTTTTTTTGCATCTTTGGAAAGTTATCTTTCACACTGATTCCAAATGCCTACAACTAATCTAATGTAGGTTTGCTACCAAAAAATCTAAAAATGTCGAATCAATTTTAGTTTAGCGCCTGATTTTTAAGGTTGTTGTTACTCAAAATAAAAATGGTGTGGACAATATGGTGTTTTGACCGACTTGAAAGTTATGCAAAGAGATGAATATGCAATCTTTTCATTTCGATGAAATCTATGCTACGAGAAGGAGAAAAAATCATCATTACAGATGCACAATGTCCCAAAAAATCCAAAAACCATGCAATTTCGCTACTTCAAATGCAAGCTAGTTTCACTAGCCAAAATAAAAAATGAATTTATATTCTTTGTTTGATTATGACGTATACAAAAATTAAATACAAAAACTTCAATGCTCCACTACTTTCAATTAGGAGAAAGAGTCCTCTGCAGATACAAAAGACACAAAGCAAAAGGGCTACAAACAAAGCATGCACTCGAGGCAGTGAGGTATGAAATAAAATAAGTAGAAACTTGTTCTAACAATAAATAAAACCATCAAGGATTCTACAATGAATCAATCATTCAAGGAACACAAACAAAATGCATAGAAGAATCCAAGAAAATATAGGGAGAAAGAGAAATCACTCAAAACTGTCCTGACAGAAAGCAGTTGGAAAAGGAAATTTCACATTTTTGAAAAAGGTTTCAAGCTCCCATAAAGATAAGAGGGAGTGATAAGAATAAAAAACCATCGAAAACCAATCCAAACAACTTCACAAACCAACCATGGACTATGGGTAAAGAGCTCTGCAAAACAAGCTGCAAAAGACTGAGCAAAAAAAGGCAAAAACTCTCAAAAAAGAGACTAGCGCTCCCCCAGAAGGGTGCACAGAGTGTTTGTTTCAATGCTCCCTAAACACTATATGGGAGTGCTGGTGCTCTGGCATGGCCTACAGGGGGGCGTTGATCCTCCCAGAAACTCATAAAAAGAGCCAAAAACCATGCAAACACTCACCTATAATGCATGAAAATTGGCGAAATTGCTAGTGAAGGTAGGAGAAGGTTAATCGATGATGAAAAAATAGGAATTTCTTGGGAAAAATACCTCAAATATAAAATGGATCATTGCATAGATATCTAAATTTCCTTACAACAAATTTCATACCATCATATAAAAGAGAAAGCAGTAAATCGACTCTAAATCTCGAAAGAAGAAGAGTGACTCAAAGTAAATAAGAAAGAGATGTTACAAACCCAAACAAAGTATCATGAATTCTCATAAATCAAAAGGTTGGAGGCTAAAAACAAAGGCACACTGAGATGATGATAACCCTGGGTAGAAGAATCGGTAAAAAATAGACTTTGAGATCAACTCCTAAAAGAGTTTTGAGAAGAAAAACACTAGCGCTCTAGTGTCAAGGGCACCAAAGCATTGTAATGCTCCCTGAGAGCCTGAAGGGGAGTTATATCACTCTAGTAGTAGAGGCAGGGGAGAACTGGCCTCTCAGAGCTCAAAAAATTTCCCAGAAATCAACAAAAACTAAAAAAAAATCCAAAAATTCAGTGTGTATTGGATGAATCAAAAGCCAACAACACATATAAGAATAAAAAACACAGTATGAAGAAAATATAAAGGTGAGAAAAAGGTCAGGAACAAGACCAAGGAAGGAAACCAAAACTGAAAGTTCACTTCCCCAATGGAGTCGCCGATTTCTTTTACAGGAGAATCCCCCTGCGGACAAGTGGATTCCCTCTTGGGCTCTAGACTCCTAAAGCCAAGACAGAAAAGGTGCTAACATTGGTCACTGACATCCTTTTAAACCTATCTAAACTAATGTATAGAGAAGAAAAATAAAGGTGTACCTTTTTAACGATGTTCGTCCTCGCACAATCCAAGTTGAGATTTGGTCCCCAAGCTCCTCGATAAGTCCTACAAAACAAACAAAGATAAAACAAGCTTCCTATTCTACTAACATTAGCTTGAAACCAGATCTATCTAATAGAGACAAGTTCATATAGAATAAACACAACCTTGAAAGAAACAAGCCAAGCACATATGTATCTTAATGAGAACGATAGAGAATACTTACAGACCTTTGATGAAGGTGCAATAGCCTCTCCCAACTCTCCTTGTCCAACCCTTTTCTCAAATAATACACACAAAATGGTGATGCTTCAATGATATATCCCTTATAAGATCATAATTTTGATGCTTTCAATAAACCCTCCTTTCAGCATGAAGAGGCCTCCTTATATAGGTTTGGAGAGGCCTAAACACTTAAGAGATTCTTGGGATAGGTTGAGGATCCTTCTCCTTCAGTTGTGGATCTTCCCTAAGACTGAGCCTTGACCTCAGATCCGAATCCAACCAACTCCAGAGATGAGGGGAATTCTTCCCTAATTTTCCTCAACAATCCAAAATTCGCTAAAAAAGGGCCAGCGCTCCCTCGAAATGGGGAACAGAGCGTTGCAACGCTCCCCTAAAAGAGGTTATAGAGCGTTGGCACTTCTTGACAGTGTATAGGAGAGCGTTTCCTTCCAAAATTGATTTTTGAGTGGGTTTTTCCATGGAAAAATACTTCTACTCTTTGTCAAATGATTTCTCCTCTTCAAAACCAGTATTTTGAGGTGTCTTTTAAGTGTTCTTGATAATGTTGTCCGAGACACGACATATGCAATATGACAATATAGTATTTGCAAAAATTGTGACCAAAATGTGACACTTGCGACATTGGTAATAATAACACTAGGACATCATCGTAATGAGTAATTTTGATGTGTAACACTAAGGTGGTTAGGCCTCTCAAAGCCTATATAAGGAGGCACTCTCATAGTGAAAGAGAGAGAATAATTAGTGAAAAGTATTTTCATTTTGATTATGGATCATTCGAGCAAGGGGTTGGACAAGGAGAGCTTAGTGAGTTTGCTACATATTCATCTACACTTTGTAAGCACCTTATTTTGTTCTCATTAATACATGTGCTTGGCCTGTTTCCTTCAAGATTATGTACATTTTTATGATCTTGTCTTTTGGATAAACATAGTTAAACTAATAATGGTAGAATAGGAAGTATTCTTTGTCTTCGTGGTTTATTGGATTGCAAGACTTGTTGAAAGACTTAAAGATCAAATCTTAACTTGGAATGAGAGAGGAAAAATGTCATAGAAAGGTACTCATACTCTCTTCCTCTTCTCTATTGAATAGTTTAGCTATGTTTGAAGGAATGTTAGTGATCAAAGTTAACACTTTTCTGTCTTGGTCATAGGGGTCTAAGATCCAAGAGGGAATTCACCTGTCCGCAGGGGGATTTTACTACAACACCTACTTATACTGAGGCTACACATTATTGTATTGTGGTGGCATTGCACATTTTTGCACGTTGTTACACTTCAGTGGTGCTCCAAACTGTTGCACATTTTTATACTATGGTGGTGCTACAAAATCGTGGGTGATTTTATATTGCAACTACTACAAAGGTTTTGATGTCACTAATTCATCTTGCACTCTATATGCATCTGATGTCCTCTCCTTCATTATCTCCAATATTCTTCATTCCTTGTCTTCGTGTCCAACGAATTTGAAAAAATTACAAAATGTAGTATCTGGTACTATTTGATACTTCTACAACATGGGACAATTATAAGGATCATGTCCATGTGTTTTTCATATCTCATACCCTGTTCCTCTTGACGATAATGGATTTGGAATACCTATTCCTATATATTGCTCAAATAATGGACACTTGTTCTAATGATGACCTTATGTTCTGCATAATGTGCACCAAACGTCTTCCCTCTTTTCCTTTCCCTTATTCTGATTTAACTAAAATGTTAAATTATTCATATCTGCTCTCAGCTCTTCCATAGCTGGATCTATCTACTTATATTTATTTTCCTCTAATTGTAAGACTACTTGTAAAGCCTCAGCTTGACTTTGGAATTTTTGTTGCCTCAAAGGATACTTCAAGTGTGGCAATAAATAATTGACAAACAAATGTCTATGTTTCATATCAGTAACAAAGAACTTCAACTTACCTTTTAGTCTTTTCAATTTCTAGTCCACCTCTTAGACTGATTCTCCTGGCTTCTTCTTAATCTCTATCATCTCATTCATGAACTGATCCTTTGAACTTGGTATCTGAAATTCATTTATAAATTGCCTCTTCACCTCTGCAATGATTGTAGGTACTCCTGTTGGATTATTTACTATGAGACCCATATACCAATACAATGTGTGGTATTTGAATGTGATTTCCAACTGCACAACCTTTGTGTCTTAATCTGTAATCTTCTTAGCTGCCCAAATCTTCTCGCAAATGAAAAAATGTTTTTCTAGGTCCTCTGACCCTTCTCCTTGGAACTTAGGTAACCTAATAGTTGGATATTGTCATGCTATTGTGAAGTTTTTTGTTCTACTACCTCTGCCTGGTGTAGATACTTGATTGTTTCTTGCTGAACTTATAATTTTTCTTGAATTTCCACTAAATCCTCGTACTGCAAAAATCCTTCTACCACTAATCACTTGTTGGTTAACCAATTTTTCTTCTTCATATGTCTTAGTCACACATGGGGTTGTGGGTTCCACACTAATTTAGATCTGGAATGGAGAGCCTTATTCTAAATATGGAACCTTGACCTTTGGTTTTCCTCTCATACGTGGCGTGTAGGATTTCTTCAATCTACCTCATTTTTGGACTTATGGGATGATATGGGTTCTACCTTAGTTCTCCAAAAAAACCCTTATCACCATCGTCCCTTCTAGTAAACTAGAAGGCTACATCGCACATAGAGTGCAAAATGCAGTCTCACCTGAGATGGTTTATGGGGGACTTCAGGATGCAGATGTCTGCAGTCATGGAAGGGATTGGGGGATGTTCTTTCTTACTTCTTATCTCTTATTTATACTCAACCATGCATTCTATTCTACTATTCATTAGATCCATTCATTCATTCATTTGCGTATTTAATATAATGCGCACTGTAAATAAATCATCCATTCATCTATCTAACCATTCAATGATAACAACATAACTAATAACACATTACCACAGATTGCACACATGGTTTAACTGTGGTTCACCCCCCTGGGGATACATCCACAGATATATTCTGCTTCTTTATTCTTATTCATCAAATAGTGTTGTGCACATTACATTAGAGTAGTGAGTAGTGAGGTGGACGAGGATCACACCAAAATCCACAACTTGCGACCTGGACATCAACTAATTCAACCTCATACGAGCTCTACAACTCTCAAAATATACTTCCAATCCCAAAAAATCAAAAATAGGTTCTCCAAAACATACTTGTCGCACTCATACCATAACAATTTGATTCCTATCCTCTACCTGATACCCCTTATTTATGTTACAAATACCAGTTAGAAACTCTTACAAAACATCCCAAAACCCCAACCCTAGCTAGGATAGGTTTTTCCACATTTGCGTCAAATTTCTAAAAATCTTGTCGTGCGTCTTGTTTTTCCTCAAAAGGTGGCATGTTGTTCTACCTCGCTTGATGTGCTGATCTCCAAACATGCCTCCTCCAACAAGCCCCCAACACTAACATGTGGCTTGTCTTGAGCCACTAAGCCTCAGTGCACCTTCTGCAGTGCTACCCCCAATGCATGAAACTTCTTTGCTTATCTTGTTGCTTTCTCTTTGGCCTCTACACTCTTCCCTTCTAGTGTCTCCAAATCCTGCACTTTTATGTGCTCTTTTAGCACTTCTCTACTTTCAGTGAGCACCTATTCCCATATTTCCTTTTCTCGGAGCTCATCTATCATCTCTTCTACTTTTTGTTGAAATGGCTCCAATTGATCCTACCTGGCTTGTTTTTACTCCAACACATTTTTTACTTCGGCCTGCAAGTTCTTCATTTCCTGCGCCACCTTCATTCTAAGGGAGATGTACATGGTTTTCTTTATTTTATTCAAGTCATGAACCACCACGTTCATTTTTTCCTCTCTTTGCTCCAACTCTTGGATATTTTTGTCCTATTCGAGGCTTGTCCAAATCTGTGTAGTCATGTTAAACAGTTCTACCACTTCTTTAACCTCATGCACTATACTTTATACATGTGCAGTATCCTCTTGATCCCTTTTCTCTCACACTTTTGCAGGTGTGCTCGGAGTTAACTTCGATGTTAACTCTATTATTTCTTGCTTGTATCTCTCCATGATTTGCGTAATTTTTTGTATATTCACTTCTATTGTAACCTCATGTGCTTGCGCGTAGATGTGTATACTCATGTATACCTCTATGAGATTCTTATCCAAATTGTCTGTGCATTACTTCCCTTCCTCCTTTTCCAGTGTGATTTGTTCACTTGTCACTTGTATAATCTCTTTCACCTCATGACTGATTGCTAGGTTGGTGGTATCTTCCCTAGTTCTAGATTTTATTTCCTTCATTACTCTTGCTTGAAGTCCATATAGCGCCTTTGTGGGTATTTTTTCCAGGACCAACTCCATATGTTCCACATCCTTTATTGGTCTTTGCGTTGTATATTCATCCATCTCCAACATGTATTGTGTGACTATGAATATGTCACTACTTGCTACTACTATCTCCACAGTCTCTTCCTGCTCCTTCTGCATTGATGTTCCTTGGTCTTTTTTTGCCTGTTGCATTGTTGGATGATGCGTTGTATTGAGTTGCAATCTTTGCAAGATGTAATGTACTTATACTAGTTTTTCCATGATATCCTCCCTTTGCAACTCTGTTGCGCATACTAAATCCTCCTCTCTTCCTTGGACTTTTTCTGCTACCATCTAGACATTGTCCTCTATGATAGTGATTGTTGGAGGATTTTTATGATACTTCATATTTTTCTTGATTTCTGCCTCATGTGCTGTCAGTCTCTTCTTAGTTGGGGTTGAGGTTTGCATCTCAGTTTTCATCTTTGGTGTTTCCCCATCATTTTCTTCTTGTGGTCTAGAACTATCCTTCTCACCATCTCCGTTGACTTTTATCCTTGATAACATTTCTTTCTTTCTAGGCTTTTTTCTAGCTACACTGCTTCTTGAAGCTTGGTCGCACTCTACAACCTTCCTAGTATTTTTGGCTAGACTACTTGTCTTTCTGGATGTTCCTAGTTTAGTTGGCTCCTTGAGTTTGTCTCCTTGATTTTTTGTTGCTGGCACCTTCCACTGGGCGAGAAAATATTTCACAATCTAGTCTACCTCTTCCCTTGATGTGCAATATCTCATTTCCAACCACTTCTTATTTGAGTCACTTGTGGCCTGGATCCATAAATGATGTCTTGAGGCCTTGAAGTTTTCAATCCCTTCATTTTCTTGCACCACTTCGACTGGGATCCTCCATACATTAGTTGTGTTTTGTTGCATATCCTCCAAGAACATGTAGAATACCACATTTTTATCCTATTGGTTCTTGGGGTCCTTTGCCTACCACAATGTTTCATAGCATGGAACATAACATTTCCACTTCCTGTCTAGGAAAGATGAAAACTTGGGCTCCTTCGAGCCCACCAATGCAATAAATATTAGAAACTAGGAGTAATGGAATTTCATTCCATTATCCCATGAATCTCTACAATCTACCAAGAATTGGTTCAACAGATATGGCACCTAGATGAACACTGTGCCCTTTGTGCACTACACAACTATTGCTATCACTCCTACTGGGGATTATTCCTTTCTACACTTTCTCAATAGTTTGCATGCCATCAGTTTTGTATAAAAAATTGTTTCCTGATCATTAATGTTCTTTATTATTATTCCTTGGGTTCCCTTGTTTTTCCCGAACTTTTTTTTAGTTCCTCTACAATCTCTTTATCTCTGGCCTTATTGTCCAGATAGTCCTCTTGATTTACCCTATTGGTAGGTAGCCCTGCGATCTTCTCTATTAGATCCACATCGATGGGGACCTTCCTATCCATCCACAGGATACCTCCATGTACCTTGGCCAATAATTGTTTCACACATAGTCCCACATTTTTACTACGCCCAAGATGCGGTATGTCCAATAGATTCATCACACCTGAATTGTAAATACCTGTAACCCACTGCACGGGCTCAAGGAATAGGTTTCCCTGGGGGTCCTATCTCCCCCTTGTTATCCAAGTATGCTTCCTATGCAAATTCTGGAAACTTCGTTGTGTCTGTTATGTCATGGTACACATACTTTATCTTTGGCACCTTTCTTAACATATCTTCTACTACGACTACAATGTTTGGAAGATGGGGTAGTGTGATTTGCACTACGGTTGGTGCTTTCCTCTTTTGACCCGTGGCTAGGTTTTCTTCTGTGGCTTCATCCTCATGTTCTTGGTCTTATTCTCCCTCTATTTCCTGTTGACCTTTGACTTCCTCTATGACAAGGTTTTTATGTTCTTTTCTGTATGGTTTTTGGAACTAGGGCTTGCACTGCCATTAGGTTTTTCTTCACTTTGACCTACTTGCATGTGTTCCACTGTTTAAAATTATTCCTCTACTATGGTGGGATTGATTTATTCAGTCTCAGATTTTTTTACGTACTCCATATCGACAAAATTCTATGTTTCTTCCATTCTTTCCTTCTTCCTACTAGACTTTCAGGTTACTCTCCAAAATCGGCTAGGAGTTCCAACGTTCGAGGGTGTTTTCGAACTATTATTGCACTCAATTGATTGAATTATTCTCTTTCTCTATCACCCTTTTCTTGTGCTCTCAAGTGCTCGGATGCTCAAAATTCACTAAGTGTCAAACTTTCCCATGCTTTTCCCTTTTTATAAACCCGGTCATTAATGTTCTGTCTAATTTTTCACTTTTTTCGGTCATTTGTGGAGTGTATAATTTTACTACATGCAATATTCCAAATTATGTCGCACCAGTGCTGAGTGATGTCATTCCCGACTCACTTATTCCTCCTAATTACTTCTTTTTATTTTTTTCTTCATTTTTATGTTTTTATCTTCCTTTTTTATTCTTTTAGGTCCTAATATTTACAATATGTACAAGTCTACTTGTTGCGTTGCAACTATTGAGAGTTAGTAGGTTAACTATCCCTATACAGTTTCAATCAACTACCATTCACCATTCCTTTCAATTTTTTTTTGGTTAAGTCTTGAAGTTGTACAACACCTCCATATGTGACATACTTTATCTGATATGGCCCTACCCAATGCATTTTGAGCTTCCTTGGGTGCAGCAAATACTTACTTTCATAGAAGAGAACCATATCTTCTTCATTAAACTTCTTCTTCTTGATATTTTTTTCATGCCATGCTTTATCATTTTCCTTCT
>JZKD02S2165967.1:22126-32312 GCA_000966675.3 Picea glauca
GAAGAGGCTTGGAGTGACATTCCTTGAGAACAATGGGTACACAGCTTCATCAATATGCTAGATACCACCCTGATTAATTGGTACCTTCAAGCAGAGCTGCGCCTTGTCACTTTAGAATGGAAAGGTATGATCCAGAATTTTATAACCACCTTTTTGTTTGACAATGAATTTCCTTCTGTAGATCAAGAACTACAGTTGGTGAGACATAAAGTATTTGAGGAGGCATCTGGCCTCCCCTTGGAGAAAGAAGTGGATGAATGGATTGCGCCCCTCCATAAACTGCAAATGTGCTACAACATCAATACCGACGAAGACGATGATCCAAGGAAGGTGAATATCGTAGAAACAGAAGGTCAGAGAGATGTGGAAGGTCCAAGAGTGGAACTACCATTCATTGGACAGTCGATAAAGATAAATAAATTCAATATCGGGACAGAGGAGACACTGAAGCTTGCCAATGTCATAGATTACTGGGACGCTGCTACCATTGACAAAATCACAGAATTATTGCATGAGTATCAGGACTTGTTCCCGACCAAGTTCACTGATATGAAGGGAATCAAAGGACATATGGGAGAAATGAGAATCCCTTTGAAACCATATGCGAAGACTGTCAAGAATAGACCCTATAGATTGAACCCAAAATATAAGGAAAAAGTGAAGATTGAGCTCGACAGAATGCTGGAAGTAGATATTATTGAACCTGTTGGAGTGGATTAGCCCCATCGTAGTGCAAGATAAGAAGATAGGTGAGATCAAGATTTGTGTAGATCTCAGGAATATGAATGATGCTTGTCTACATGACCCCTTCCCTACACCTTTCATAGACGAAGTGCTGGATAATGTGGGAGGCCAAGAAGTATACTCTTTTATAGATGGGTTTTTAGGATACCATCAGATCCGCATCACCAAGGAGGACTGTTATAAGACTACATTTTCCATAGAGTGGGGATCCTACCAATACACAGTAATTCCATTTGGACTGAAGAATGCCCCAACCATCTTTTCTAGGGTGGTGGTTGAAGCATTCAAATAATTTTTGCATAAGTTTTTAGAATCTTACTTTGATGAATGGACTGTTTTTAGTTTGTTGAAAAATCATATCGAATGTCTAAGGCTAATGCTACATAAATGCAGGCAGTGTCAAATTTCTTTGAATTTGAAGAAGTGCATCTTCTTCTCACCATTTGGAGTATTATTAGGTCATATTGTATGCAATCAAGGATTGTTGGTGAATCCATCCAAAATTGCAATTATAGTTGATTTACCACCACCTACATCAGTCAAACAACTGTGCACTGCGCTAGGACATACTAGCTATTACAAGAAATTTATCAAAATATATGCTCAGATTATTGCGCCAATGGAGAAATTATTAACAAAATAATGTCAGTTTGGGTGGATAGACGAATGCCAACAGAGCTTCGACACACTAAAACAAAAGATGGTCACTGTGCCTTATCTAGTCTTTCCCAATTGGAGCAAGGAATTTCATGTGCATGTTGATGCATCTTTTATTGCATTAGGAACAATACTGACACAACCTGGAGAAGGGGACATTGATCATCCATTAGCATTTTCTAGCAAAAAGCTCTCCACAACTAAAATAAATTACACTACTACAAAGAGAGAGGGATTAGCCATGGTGTATGCATTGCAAAAATTCCACCACTACTTGTTGGGAGGACACTTTAAAATGTTTACTGATCACTTCATGTTGAAATACCTAGTCAACAAGCCAGTGTTGGGGGGAATAATATGCATATGGCTTCTCCTATTCCAAGAATATGATTTTGAGATCATAGTTAAGCCAGGAAGAATGAATAAGGGCCAAGATCACCTGTCGAGGTTGGAGCATGGTGAAGAATCTACCAGTCTGGAGGAAACACTACCAAATGCACAATTTCTCGCCATTAGAAAGATTGATGACCACTTCATAGACATAGTCCAGTTCCTGTCAACAGGAATAGCTCCAGCCAAATACACAATTCTGCAGAAGAAACAACTAGTGGTGTGCGCTACAAAATTTTCAATGATAGTTGTTCAACTATATAAAATGGGACCCGAAAAGATCCTAAGAAGATGTGTGATGGAGGAATAGCACCCTATGATCCTCAAAGAAGCTCATTAAGGCATTGTAGGAGGACATTATGCAAGAAAGGCAACTGCGTAGAAGGTTCTGCGAGCTGGCCTTTGGTGGCCTACGTTACACAGAGATGCTAAAAAAAATGCCAGAGCATGCGATGTATGCCAGGGAGTTGGAAAACCATCCTAAAGAGATGAGATTCCATTAGCACCACAGATGATCCTACAAGCATTTGAAAAATGAGCCATTGACTTCATGGGACCTATAAACCCACCAAGAAAGTGCATAGGAGCAAGGTATATTATCATTGTGACATAATACCTAACTAGATGAGCTGAAGCAAGAGAAGTCAAGGATTGTAGTGCATATATAGTTGGAAGTTTTATATTTGATGACATAATAAATAGGTTTGAATTCCCTAAGGTCCTTATGAATGATCAAGGGACACACTTCATCAATAAGATAGTTGAAGCCCTGACTGAAGAATTTGTAGTCCACCATCAGAAGAGCACACCTTATCATCCACAAGCAAATGGAACGGTTGAACCATTCAACAAGATCTTGGAGACATCATTGAAAATGATTTTTAGTGTGAACATGGACGACTGGGATTTAAGAGTACCAAAATTACTCTGGGATTATAGAACCACTTGCAAAAAATTAACAACACAGGCTCCTTTCAAGTTGGTTTATGGTCTTAAAGCTATTGTCCCAATGGAGTACTTGGTACCAAGCTTAAGGATTGTTGCTTTATAGACATGGATGATACTTTTGCTATTCATGAGAGGCTATCACAATTATCTGAACTAGAAGAAGACAGATTCATTGCAGGCTTCCATCAACAAATTCAGAAGGAATGAGAAAAGGCCTATCATGACAGACACATCAAGAATAAGATATTCAGGCAAGGTGATTTAGTCTTTCTATATGACAATAAGTTTATAAAACACCCTGGGAAGTTCAAAATGCATTAGCTCGGATGATATGAGATTGTCTACGTTACAGAAGGTGGAGTTGCGTAGCTGGAAACATTGAAATGAGTATGGAAGGAAGGCTTGGTGAATGGGAGTCAGCTGAAGTTGTACTATGACAACTAGTTGCCTCACAGCTCTCAGTAGAATCAAGAAGACAAGGGTCTAGGTACTAGGTGTAGTTGAAATTGGGTACCAGACACATAAAAGACAACCTACACAAGGATGGAAATGAGGCATAAAGAAGAAAGCAAGGGTTGCACTGCACAGTCGAAAGTCAAAGAAAAACAAGAGGATCAGATCTCAAGTGCCTCAGGATGAGTCATAAGTGAGTTTTGGGGGCCTGTTGGCCCTAGGTTATGGAAGGAAGTGAAGAATGAGGAAGAAAAGGAAAAAATCAAGCTTCACAGGAGACACAGTCACTGTTACTGGGTTGAAGTGAGAAAAAGAACAGAAAAGATGGAGTGAAGTGCGAAAAAGCAAGTTGTTGGATGAGGAGATCAAGGATGACAGATCAGCAAGGGAGAGGGATCAAGGATGACTCAGAAAGTGGGAATAACCACCATTGGATGCTTTGGAACACTGCGTGAGAAGGAAGGAAAGACAGGTTGGTGAAGCCTGGAAAAAGAGGGTCAAGTTGACCTAAGGTTTTAGACACCTAGGGTTTTTGTATTTAGGGTTTTGGCACCTAGGTTTCGACCTAAGGCTGTCAGTGAGGTATTGTAATGTATAAATAAAGGTCAAGAGAACCTGGGTTGGGTTGGTCATTGAGTATTGGTATGATATTTTTGTTGATATGGCTCTATTATTGGGTGAGAGATTATCGTATTGGGGGAGAGAAGTGTTGAGAGAGAGATCCTTCTAGGATTGTAAGATCTTCAGTTGGGTGTGAAGATCAAGTCCTGTAGATGGGTGTGTAGGAGGGAAGAGAGACGGAGAGAGAGGATCTACTGGCCAAGAGCACAGATCAGAACTGTAAGCTTTACCTTAATATATCATAAGCACAGTTTTTTGGACGTAGCCCTAGAGAGAGGGTGAACCACATACATCTGTTGTTGTGTGTGTGATTGATGCCTTGAGCTCTAATGTTTTTATATTGTTATATGCATTATTGTATTAGATCAGATCTATAGATGTGAAGGAAAGATCTAGCTAGTTTAATTATAGATGAATGTTATGTTGTTGTTGCAATAAGAACCACTTGATATTCCCCTGGTTGTAGACATCTCTGTCCTGCAACCCCCTCATAGTTTCTTTAGGTGAGTCTGTATTTTCTTCGTAGGTGCTACTGAAAGGGCCAGTAGCTAGGGACTGTTGGTGTGCTCTTGGAGATGAACCCTCTGCCCCTGTGCCAACAAACCATCAAAAATTTGTGTTAATCTCCTCTAAACCCTGAGTTGTGGTTGATGGACCTTTATTACTGTCTTTTCACCAAAAGCATCCCAAAGATCCAGTCTTGGTTAGCTCAAACATTAATATATACCTATGTGGGTATTTAATTGATATGATTTATATCTTGGCATTATTTCACAAAGAATGTGTGTTTCCTCACTATTGTTGTGTAAAAAGTTATTAACTTCCCAAGGTGATTGGAAGAGACATTGTATCGTTTTTTTTGAATACCCACCATTGTTAAGTTAACCCTCGTCTCTTCTCTACAAGTATTAGAGGAACATGTGTGCACTCAGTTATTTTACTCTGACTGTATCTTCTCTCCTTGGGCATTAACTTATGGTTCCTTCAAGGGCTTGGAGTAATAAGTTGAAGGACTGTATGGCTCACTGCTCTTTCTTTTTCAAAGCTGTATTTTGGCATGTGGTTGTTAATCAATGGAAAAGTGGATATAAGCATTGGAAGACCATCGAATCTCTGTGTTTTTGTTTAAAAGGAGAAGCAATCTTATTTTTCCTCTCTGCATTTTATTTTTGAAAGAGCTTGACTCAAAATTTGACTGCCTCTGCTCTCCTCGGGCACCTTCGGGTTTGTCAAAGTTTTGGGTTATCAGTTTAATGATTTTGGAAGTTTGAAGACATGTGTTCCCTCATTTATAATCCCATCCTTTTGGGTTGAATCTCTGTGAGGTCCTTATGTAATGAGTTTGTTTGAACAAATAAGGAAGAAAAGGAGTGGTTTCTTATAGTTGATCCTTTTGGGTTAAATCTCTATGTGGTCCTCTTGTAATGAATTTGTTTGAACAAATAAGAAAGAAAATGAGCGATTTCTTATAGTTTAGAGCTACCTTTATATTCGTTTATAGTCTTGGTCACTATTTTTAATCTAGCATGATTTTGATTGCTTAAAGAGACACCCATGTGAGTTTTACCAAGCTCGATTAGGGTTCTGGCAAGTTAAAAAAAAAGGTGCTTGTGTGTCAGTTTAGTTCTTTTCACTTCATATATGATTTAGTTAAATTGGAATCATTGTGAAGACTATCAATTGTTTAAAAAATAATTTATATGTGCCGATACACACATAGATCAAAATCGAGGTTTATGTTTGGGTTGACTATTGTTATCAATTCAAGATTTTTTCGATTGATATGATTAAATGCTTATGTATGATCGAGCATGCTTTTAAGTATGTCCACATTATTTTTTGAAAAGACCCCTGTGTACATTTAAATTGGGCCTAATTTTTGATTGGAGAACAATTACTCTTGATTGTTTATCATGGTGCATTATTGATAATTAATGATAGATGTTGAGCATATTGTTGTGCATGTTTTGTTTATCTTAAAAGGGAGAGATCAATGTTATAATACACAGTACTGTTGAATGGAATTTGTTTTACATAATTTATAATGCATAGACTGTTATAAATTAAGGGTTTATGGGAAAATTTAATTGCTATCAAGACAACAAGCAGTTTGCATACAATTGATGAACAATGAATGTTTTGGTCTTGGAAATGGATGCTTTTTGGATAAAATTTGAATAAAGTTATGATAATTTATTTATTTGATTTATTTTAAGAACAATATCCATCTGATTCCCTTTCATTTTCTCACTTTCTCTCTCATTACAAATCCCCTCACGTTCCCAAATTCACTTTGCACACCCTGTTCTTTAAAATTACATTAAAGCTCTATATTACAACGATTAAGAAATAACACAAAGATGGATCACAACTGATATGTTTTGGTTATTATGGAACAGTCTATTGTTTAATGAATTGTTGAGCAATAATTGTGTTTTTACTCCCTTTCATTTTTCTCACTTTTTCACTCAATACAATCCCCTAAGATATCCCAGAACCCTAATTCACCCCCTTCTCATTGTCAATTTTGGTGTGGGTGGGAAATCCCTCCTACAGACTAGCACTAAGGGTTTTATCATGCATGCAGAAAATGACCATTTAAAGGCCTCTACTTGTTTCTATTCTCTCAACACAAAACCCCACATTCATGCAATACAGAGGTACAAACAAGATTAGGTAACTCTACCTTAAATCCTTCGTTTGATGTCGATCCCTTCGCTTTCACTCGCTCCTTGACTGCAAGCCTCCTCCCAAAGCTGACCTGTATTCACACATGGACAAACAAAGAGTTGCAAACATGCATTTCATATACTAATTGCTAGGTTATATGTGACAATATCATAAAATAAATACACATTTTGAACACATGATATGGTGGGATGAAAAAAGTATTCCTTTTTATATTAATCTTCACAAGAGTAGTCTTTACAATATGTGGTCAACACTGCTTCTCGAATCTGGTCCTGGGATCCTCTTCAACTATGCTCCAACTACTTTTGTATATGCTTCTCTTCACACAATAGTTGCAAAAGGTTGAGGCTAGGGGAATGTTAATTTGGGTAGAGCTTATTTACTATGATTTTCCTCCTTTCAAATGGGACCCCTACCCCTTCTTTTATAGGCTAGAATGAGCTAGGTATTTAGTTGAGTGACTGGCCATGCATGGTCGAAAGGTTTAGTTAACTTACCCAAAACTATGTGTTCTGTCATCAACTTTCCATTTTTCGTGTTTTTGTAGGTACATGCGGGCTGTAGTGGGTCAACTAGAGTGTACACGTTGGATGTAGTGGAGCAGGGCACGTGGGCCTTTAAAAAAGATGTTTTAAGAAGAGTTTTCAATATTGGCTTGGCAAAGAAGGAATATTAGATGGCCTGATGCCAGGTAAGCATGTATGGTGCAAATTAGGGTTATAACAGATGCCCCCTAATGTGTGAGGTCAAAAGATCATCTGATGGCTGAAATACATTATCGATCCTTATCAACGTACCAAACCAGTGAGCCCAGGGACTAGAATTCAGGAGGTGCCATTTGCAAAATAACAATTGTCTCACCGAGGCAGGCATACCCATGCTTGGGATGAAATAAAATCATGGCTGCCAATCATATACACTGCAGATCCATGTCATATAACTATATAAAGTGTAGCCGCGAGCAATACACAACAGATCTACATCTCGAAATAAAAAAGATATGCATGTATAGTATCCATTTTCAAAAGCTAATAAGGCTTGATGGATAGAGATGAGGCCTTTAGAGCTCGATCCACAACTTCAAAATATTCACAACTCAGGTAGGAGTGTAAATATGAGTGTACGAATTCACTACTCAGAGGTCTTCGACAGCTTGTTAGGAACAGACTAGAGGATATTGATGATCAGGCTAAAGGCTTCATTGATTTCGAACAAAGACTTGATTGGAATTTTGGGATGGATGGGCATGAGGGTAAGAAACAAATTGTAGAGAGGCCGACTCAAGCTTGGTAAAAGCTTCCCTTGGACAATAGAACGAAAAATGATGAGACTCAGGCAACATGATGTTGACATAAGTTCATGATGCAGGAGGCAACAAAAAATCTCCATATGTTTGGAAGAATAACCAAATGGAGGAGGACACAACTCTACAGAGCGAGAATATCTTCCTAAGTTCATATTAAATCCCAGGGCTTGACGAACAAACAAAAGGATGTGCTTTTTCCAAGGGCGACTCATTGTGTTGCCAATAAAAATAAAATACTTTTCCCTTCCTCTTTTTAGGGTATATTTGATATTTTTTTTGTCTTTTTCAATAATTTTGGAAATCTTGAAAAAGAATAAAAGAATTCTATCTTACAAAGGAGGATCGAGTGTCGCAAACATACTAGTTCCAAGTGCACGGAACATAGGGATGCTCAGGGAAAAGGGTCATATGCAGGAAAAGAACACTCGGGAAAAATCCTCCAGGGGCCAAAGGTGTCAAGACGCAGAGGCAAAGTGCTACAGGGCTTGCGTATAAGGCATGCTTTAGATGGTTTAGTTGAGATAAATAGAGTTATGGCATTAGGCCAAAGACGCAGGTATGCAAACACGGTTAACAAAAAACACAATGGTAATGCCCTTCGATGTAATTTTAACGAGCCCAGAGAAGGTAAGCTCATCATTTTTTCATATTTAGAGACTCTAAAAAAACATAAAAGGAGACTCTACTGGGGTACCTTTTTCGAAAATAGTCTAGTCAATTTGAAAAAGGGGTAAACTAGCACCAAAAAAATGAATATTCAAAATCATTTTAATGAGTGTGACAAAGAAAATATCACTCAACAATATTTTCATTTTTAGGAAGTCTAAAAAGAGCTTAACTATGGACTCTGTAAAGGTTGTTCTTCTTGGCCATTTTAATGAGTGTGAAGAAACAAGGTCACCTGACAATCTTTTCAATTTTAGGGAGTCTGAAAAAAGCTTAACTATGGACTCCGTGGGGATTGTTTTTCTTGGCCATTTTAACGAGTGTGAAGAAACAAGGTCACTCGGTGATATTTTCAATTTTAGGGAGTCTGAAAAGAGCTTAACTATGGACTCTGTGGGGGTCCCTTTTTCATAAATTTAGTCCCTTAGGCCCGAAAAAGGGGTAAAATTATACCTAAGGATACTCTTCTAGAGAACTGCAGTTCCTAGAGTATACCTTTGTTTGTACAATTGACCATCTAGACTGAAAAAGGGGTAAACTACCGCCAGACAGATGTGACTTAAGATTTCAGTTTAACAAGAGTGAAAGACAACAAGATCTCTCGGAAATATTTTCATGTTTAGAGGGTCTGAAAAGGGATTAAAATAAGACCCATGGGGGCTACGACTCATGTATGAAATTGGTTCAGGTAGAGCCCACTTCTAGGCTCAGACCAAGAGTCTCTTCAATAGTCAACTTGGAAAGTCTCCCAAAAGGGAAGAAAACACAATCCACGGTGTAAGTCCTCTCGTTGTATAGAAACTGTAGTCATGGCTTCAAGGATAGCCTCATCTGAAGGCAATTCAAAATCCTAGAAATCACGCAAACAAGGGTTGTCAGTCCCAAAGGGTGAAGTAAACTGACCATACTCCATATGATGATGGAGGTTCTAGCCAGGACTGGTAGAGTCTATCAACGAAGAATAACTACCACGAGGGCTTGAGGATATACAAACAATGAGATTAGAATCAGAAGGATACCCAAGCCCACTTGGACCAAGAGAGGGAAGCAAGGGTTCCCATGCCCCCATTGGATAAATCAATGGATCAATTGTTGAGACCAAGTCTCAAGAGGGAAAACATGATTGCACAGGTTCCTGCTCAAAATCAATTGAACACCGAGGATAAGACGCCACATAATTAACCCGTGGTGGGGTGGAGTATACACGAACACTAGGAACATATAAAGGGGTAGCCTGAACTAATGCTAAATTAGGATGGTGATTATCAGATACCAGCTGGTCAATAGTGACAATGCTTCCATTGTGAGGGAAATGCATCACCTGAAAGAGCATAGACACCACAACGTTCATAGCATATACATAATCACGCCCGACAAGCATATTCAAATCTAATGGTCCTTGCACCACTATAACATCGACACATGCAATCTTCCCACCTAATGAGATAGGAAACTGAAGAAAAACCCCCAAATATTCACTAGGACGTCTGTCAAAAGCCAACAACTCATGTGAAGCAGACACAAGCTCGGGCGAACCTGAGACTGTTAAGAACCAAACATCAATATAGCATAGAAAAACTTCAGGAAAAGTACTTAACGCTTGAAAAAGAGATAATTTCAGATAATAAGCCTCTTCGAGGGGGCAACCTCCTTTTACCCCACTTAAATGTTCAAGTACAAGATGATTCAAAATGAAAATGTCTCCTTGGT